>PVLC010002061.1:0-20631 GCA_004027655.1 Graphiurus murinus
TTTTTTTTTTTTTTTTTTTTTTGCGGTACTGGGGATGAAACCCAGGGCATTCTACCTTCGAGCTACACCCCAGCCCTATTTTTTATTTTTTATTTTGAAACAGGGTCTCACTAAGTAGCTGAGGCTGGCTTTGAACCTGCGATCCTCCTGTCTCAGGCTTTGTTTCTTAATAGAGTTGACCTTACATGAACTTTATGTACAGAAGGGGTAAGGATTGGAATGGATGGAGTTGGTAATAAATGTAATAAACCCTTTTGTGGCTGAAATCTGTAAGATGAGATTAGGCTAAAACCTTTCTTTGTTATTTAGCTGTTGATTTTTAAAGAAAGATATCACAATACTGAAGGTGATTTAAAATCTCATAAAATAATTTAGCTAGAGGCAAATATCCCCAACCAACTTAGGGAAGGAGCATAATTGTGTAAATTGCAGAATTTGGATAACATTGAAATAACAAGAATATTTTATCACCCGCAGCTCACTACACAGGCCCTAAAATACTGGTCTTATTACTACTCATGCTGACAAAAAAACAAAAACAAATAAACAAACAAACAAACAAAAAAACCAAAACCAAAACCAAAGCCAAAAACCTACGAAAGGGAACTGATATATTAGATTCCACGTTATTAAAATGAATCCTCAGGTTGGTTATATAATGGAAAATTGACACAGTGGAATGAAGAGGTAAAATTTGCTGGTAAGGGGTTGTGCCTTCACAGTCCAGTCTAGTTTCAAGAAACAGCTGTGCAGATGAGTTTTAACAGCATATACAAAATCCTAATATTATACCATGTGTTATTTATGAGTGAATGAGGGGACCATTTGTTATCTAACTTTTGTTGGGTCTTTTGATGCTAAGGTCTCTCTATCTACCTATCGTCTATCTCTTTAGATACATGCACACATACACATTTTAGTACCATGAATATCTCCCTCCTGATAGTCATATTGGGACACATACTATGTTAACCATTTCTACCTCATCAAGGACCAGTTGGTCACATCATTTAGCTTAGGAAATAGAAAGTGATCATATGGTGGTTCAATTCCCAGCATTCTGAGGAGCCTCCATACTAATCTCCAAAGCGGCTGCACGAATTTGCAATCCCACCAACAGTATATAAGAATGTCTATTTCCCCACATCTTTGCCAGCATTTATTATTATTTTTTTTGTATTCTTGATGATTGCCATTCTAAACCGGGGTCAGGTAGAATCTCAGTGTAGTGGAGTGATGGAGGGGGTGTAGGGGAAGGAAGTGGGTCGGAGGAGGAAGACTTGGTGAAGGAGACATTTCAACGGACACAATGTACATTACAAAATTGTCAACACCAATTGCAGTATCATGTATGGGGAAGGGGAAGGGCGTGGGTTGGGGTCTGGGGAAGTTCACTGAGTGCTGTATGCATGTATGTCTCTGAACTCTGAACTCCATTAGGATGTGTGAGCACAATGCACCAATTAAAAAAAAAAACAGTTGAGCAATCATGCATGGAACAATGGACAGGTAAGAAACAATGAAGAATATGGACGATAATTCTTTAGGCAACAGAGTGAAGTAAAATTGCAAAATTTGCCTGTTAGTACTACCTCCTCTTTCTGAACATATTCTCCTTCCCAAAGTCATCACACTCTGGAACTTCATGCTGCTTAATTATATCAATTAATTTATACAAATGTGTAACTGTGTTTTACTTCTTAAGAGCATATGCATCTTAATAATAATAATAATAATAATAATAATAATAATAATAATAATAGAGGGAACATGATGGCCCACACCTGTATTCTGGTACTTGGGAGACTGAAACAGGAGGATCGCAGGTATGAAGACAGCTTCAGCAACTTAGTGAGGACCTCAACAACTTAGCAAGACCTTTTTGCAAAAATAAAATCAGGCTGGTGGTGTAGCTTGGAGGTAGAATGTCCCTGGGTTCAATCCCTAGCATCACCACCACCACCAAAAAAAGCTATTTTAACCCCAAACTGAGAATATTGGGTAGAAAGGGCACTTATTGGCTTTGGAGTCACATGGTTTTAGGTTGGCTGGGCACATTGTTCCATCACTTTCTGGCTGAGCGACTTTGAACAAGTTAGTCACTCAATCTCTGAGTCTCAATATTTTCATCAATTACTGTGAAAATTAAATGATGCGCTTGAAAGTGTGGGGACAGTTCAATTTGTGCAGAATTGAATGGCGTATGTGTGAGTATTCTCCGTTCTCTCTTCTCCCCTCTACATTCCACGGCCCATGTTTCCTTCTACCACTGACCTCCTGGCTACACAGTGGAGGCTACACCTATAGTCAGAGAGCCTCCGTTTCCTCCTTTAGCATTTTCATTGACTTTATTTCCACTTTCCCACCAGCTCCCCTACACGTTTTCTGATTGTCGAGGTGGGCTTTTTTGCCTTGTGTTAGTTGTGTGTACTATACTAGCTGCATTTTTCCATGGTAGGTAGAAGCGATCAACCTCATTACTTAATGTCACATTCTCCAGGGGACTGTGTGCTGCTCGAGCCATGGCACATTTTTTGCCATCACTGTGCCGTCCATTTCAATTAAGGCCGAGGACATCAGATGACGAGATGGAGGTGGCCAGAGAAGGGTTGGGTCAGATAAGCTGATGGGCGTTTTGACAGCCTGACATATTCTTCAAACCAATTTATAAGGCTGTTTTAATTACCTTGGCAGCTCTCCTGGCAACCCTCTCCAAGCTCCTCACATTAAAAAGTCTTCTCATCAGCACAACCAAAATTATCAATGATTAAAATGTCATAAACCTCTCGGCTCTCTGCTGCGCTCATCATGTGGACGGACTCTGAGGTTTTTATAGTCTGAGATGTCAAGCTGATTCTTCGGTTGCCATTGGAAACCGTTTAGACCTCTTAAAAAACACTGAATAAGCTCTTGAGGCCAGTGTAGCGTATTCCTGTTGTGACTGCCGAGTGAATCAAATTGGATTAAAGAATCTTTTATACAGAATTAAAAGGAGCTTCTCGTCAGAAATTGGTACCTTATTAGTTGGTACTGGTAAACTTACATAAAGAGATTAAATACCCGTGTATGTTGTGTAACTCAACTGCATATAGAATTAACTGTAATTTTGACTTTGTTGAGACCTGGGGAATGTAAATAAAAAAAAAAATCAGTATGTGTTCATGAATACACACACACACACACACACACACACACACACACACACACACACACAGATCTTCTTCACACTAAAAAAAAAAAAATAGCCATATGAAAATTGTGGTTTTAGAATCTCTGTGGGAAGATCTAAACTGGACATGGTAGCAGCCTTGGAAGTATAAGGCAGACGTAAGGTTCAAATAAAGCAGAACAAGGAAAATTCCTAGAACTTCATTGGAGGCAAAGCAAAGTGGAAATAGGGCTATGCCGGGGGAAGGGGGGGCAGCCCCATCGGTCCATTTGGGCTCCAGGCCGACTTTCCTCCTTGGGCGTCATTTCCTGGCCTCCCACAAGACCCAGACAGATGAGGCCTCAGGTGTGGGTGGGTGGCAGAGATAAGGGGGTGGGGACAGAGATAGTGTGCCAGTCGTTTCTTGCTACAGCATAAACCTGTTGGATACCCAGCACCTTTAGAACAATACCCATTGGTTGCTCACAATTCTGCGGGTCGGGAATCCTGGCAGGACTCAGCAGAGATGGCTTATCTCTGTTCTCCACGTGGTTGGCCGAGCTCACTCACGAGCACTTTTTATATGAAGGCCAAAGCCGGAGAGGCCGCCTTATCTCGGATGGCCTACCTCGGAGCACTTTTTATATGAAGGCCAAAGCCGGAGAGGCCGCCTTATCTCGGATGGCCTACCTCGTGCAGGCTCTTGGAACTCCCTGTCCTCTGGGCGGCTTCAGTTCTTTTCCACCTGGCTGTTCTCTCCATGTGGTCCCTCTTTGCCATAAGGACAGCCTAGAGGTTTTTATATGGTGGCTCAGAAGGGTAAGAAAGCAGAAGGGGAAGCTGGCATGGAACTGGCAGGGTGTCACTTTTGCGAGGATCCAATGGTCAGAGCCAGCCACAGTGCCAGCCCAGACTAAAGGGACAGGCTTTAGACTCCACTTCTGCATAGGGGGTATGGCCTGAAACGACAGGAATCGTACGTGGTCATCTTTGGAGGTCATTGTCCACGCATGGCCACCCGCATTGATACTGCAGTAATCGCTTGTTGTCTTTGCCTTCTGGTAGGGAGCAGATTTCAAATTTCACAGGGGCAGGTGGTGAAATTCGGACCCATGTCTCTCTTGAGAGGTGGTTTTGACTTCAGATGTGGATTCTGACCTGTACTTAGCTCTTTATCAACGGTGTCACCTTGGTCTCACTTCATAATCTGTAAGCATTAATTTCTTCTACTCTAGTTGATAATAAACATTACCTACCTCTTAATAGTGATGCTGAGATATAGCAGAAATTACTTACATCGTATCCAGCCCAGTGTTCAGTCAAAATAAGCACTCAATAATATTAGTCTCCTTCTGTCCACATTGGCTCTGGGAGCGGCATAACTGTGTGCTCATAGGGAGGCTGATGATGTAATTTATTGTCTAAAGCAAGATACTTTTGAGTGTGGAGGCAGGTTCTATTAATAATTATGCTCATAAGAGGTGTCAGCAGGAGCATCCCAGGCAAACACCGGATGGGGCAGGGACAGGGTAATGGCTTTTGCTTCAATGCAAACTTTGCAGGGTCTATTTGTATGAAATATTTTCTAAGTTAAAGGTATCATAAAATAAATGAAGAGGCCCACAAGAGGAAATCAGAATTAGAACAACTGCAGGCCAGCACTGTCTGCCTTCTACTAAACTGAATTTCTTTATTGGTGATGATGTATCTTGTGGCAAATTTATCTTCTGTGTGAGGGCTTAAAAAAAATTTACAAGGGAATTAATCAGATCCACTTGAAAACTCCCACCCCTGCCCTGTTCCCCAACTGTTTTGTCTCTAGATCTCCTTTCAATCTCTTCTAGGGCATAATTCCAGGAAAGAATAATTGGGAGCAAGACCAGGGGAATTCATGTTATCAGAGGCAATTACATCCTGGTATATGTGGGAATGAAGCAACAATGACAAAAATTCCTGCCCCATGCAGAACCAGTTACAATGTGGCTGAGAAAAAGAATCTCAGAGTCACGATATTAATTGGGAACTATTTCCCCCCCCTCCCCTCCCCCAACACCTTTTTTTTCTTTTTTTGTGGTACTGAGGATTGAATCCAAGGGCATTCTACCTCTGAGCTCCACCCCAGCCCTATTTTTTTAAAATTTTGAAACAGGGTCTCACTAAGTTGCTGAGGGCCTCCCTAAATTGTTAAGACTGGCCTCAAACCTGTGATCCTCCAGTCCCAACCTCTCACATCCTGGGATTCCAGGCATGCGCCACCACACCTGGCTGGGAACTGGTTTTGTTTTGTTTTTGCTTTGAGAGGTCTGTAGAAGTGCTAGGATCTTATGAGACCATAATATTGATATAGACATGCCAGAGAAATAGAAGAAGTTGAAATTATATAAAAATGATCCTGATGGCATGTTATCATAGATTCATGCCCAGGTGGTGATGATCTTAGATAGCTGTAACATCATCATATCTTTCTTGATCATAATGGACAGCGAGTCTTAATGTTATTTTGTCTTGGTACACAATATGCGTTCCATCCATAGTCAAGAAAAACAGGAAAGATTGAATTCCCTTGGTAATGTAGGTAGCAATTGCACACATAGGACCTACTATGTGTTAGGTGACCACCCACACATCCTCAAGCTTATTAATTTATGTTTTTATTTCAAAGTCTAAAAAATTAATTTTCTCGGCCTCTTCCTTAACACAAGTTTCTTGCGAACCTGATTGTTTGCGCCCTCCTTACTTTTATTATTTTATTTATTTAATTTTGGTCCTGGGGATTGAACCCAGAGGCGTTCTACCTTCGAGCTACACCCCAGCCTGATTTTATTTCTTATTTGGAAACAGGATCTCACTAGGTTGCTGAGAGCCTTGCTAAGTTGCTGAGGCTGGCTTTGAACCTGTCATCCTCCTTTCTCAGACTCCCAAGTACTGGTATAACAAGAGTGTGCTATCATGCCTGACTCCCACATTACTTTTATAAGCACCATTTGCCAATTGACTGCACAACTGGTCCTCCCTCACATTACCTTTAAAGTACTTTTAAATAGAAATTATTTATACTTTTTACAGTTAAAATTATTTATATTTAAGAATACTCTTTCCTGATTTTTTTTCTCTCCCCTCCTTTTTTTTTTTTCAGTACTAGGCACTCTGTCATTGAGATTGAGCTACATCCCTAACCCCTTTTATTTTTTATTTGAAATAGGGTCTCTCTTAAGTTGCCCAGACTGGCCTCAAACTTGTGATCCTCCTGCCTCAGCCTCCCAAGTTGCTGGGATTACAGATGTGTTCCATCATGCCCAACCAGTTTGCTGATTTCTTTATACCTTACTTCTGGGTTTATTTTTCTTTGTATCTGATTATACACAGTATTCAGTATTTCTTTCTGCATGGGTTTGTGGATTTTTTTTTTTTAAGTTTCGGTTAAGCTGGGAATGTTTTTATTTTTCCTCTCAGTCAGAAATGATGGTTTGATATGGTGTAGAATTCTAGGTTGAGAGCTCTTTTCCATTAGTGTTTTGGAGATTTGTGTTACCTCTGGCACTTATTTAGTGATGTGCTGGTAAACGTTTTCTGGGGGGGGGGGTTAGTTTGTAGCATTTATCAATTTCTATGGTAAAATGCTCTCATCATGAATGGTTTTAAATCACTGACATTTGACTAACTGGCTCAAAAACTTCCTGGAAATTTAGCAGTAGGCATTGCTGAATTGCACACGCTGTGTCCAGCAATGCAACATTCACTGTTGCTGATTAATCTGCATCAACCTGTTTTTTCTTTTTCTGTGGGAGTACCGGGGATTGAACCCACGGGCACTCTACCTCCAAGCTACACTCACAGCCCTTTTTATTTTTTATTAGGAAACAAGTCTCACTAGGTTGATGAAAGTCTTGCCACATTGCTGAGGCTGTCCTTGAACCTATGATTCTCTTGTCTTAGCCTCCCAAGTACTGGGATCACAGACGTGCGCCACCAGGCCTGGCTTGGTAATCTTTTTATTTTAGGTAATATTCTTTCTTTCTGATAGCATCTAAGGCTTTCTTTAACTATTGTTATTCTGCAGTTTAAAGAGATGATGAGATGTGGATTTACTTTGTTTAGTCTGCTTGAGACCCCATATTCTGTTTTCATCTGAGGACCCAGGTCTTTCTTCAAAAATCTCAGCAAAATTGAACAGCTACTTCTCTGTTCTCTCTAGAGGCTCGCTCTGGACTGCTAGCTTCACACGATTTGTGGCATCTAAATCTAGTCTCTGTGGCTTCATATTTCTTACATGTTATCTGTCTATGTTTCATTTTGGGGTTTTCTTCAGTTTCTTCTTCTAATTTACTAATTCTCTTTCACTTGTGATTAACTTACAGTTTAACATGTCTACTAAATTTTTCATTTCAATTATTATATTTCTCATTAGAAATGTTGTTACAGCCTACTGAGCTTTTTTTTTTTTTAACAAATGTATCTCTATTTCCTTTGTTAATTTCTGCTCTTATGATCTGAAATGCTTTAAGAGTCAATAATTTACAACTTTTAGTTGTACTTAATATTATTATTATTATTTTTTGCGGTACTGGGGATGGAACCTGAGGGCATTCTACCTCTGAGTTACAGACCCAGCCCTATTTTCAAATAAAAACTAAAATAGATCTAGCTATACCACTCCTGGGTATCTTTCCAAAGGGATGGAAATGAGAGAATTACAGTAATATATGCATATTCATGTTCATAGCAGCTTAGTTCACAATGGCCAAATTATGGAACCAACCTAAGTGTCCATCAACAGATGAATCGATTATAAAATTGTGGAATATACACACAATGGAGTTCTTTCTACTCAGCAATAAGAAGAACAAAATTATGTCATTTGTAGGAAAATGGGTGGACCTGGAGAATATTATGTTAAGTGAGATTAGCCAGTCACAGAAAGTGAAAGTCATGTTTTCTCTAATATGTGGAAGCTAGAGAGTGATCAGAGTACCAGAGGGATTTCAAATAATGGAAAAACTCCAGTGGAGCAAGGGAGGTAGTCAAGGGGAAAGGGGGTGGAGAGAGGGAGGATCAATGAAGGAATCACTTCCATTGACATTATATACATACATGAAAATACCAATGTCAGTCTCAGTACTGTGTATGAGGAAGCCGTGTGGGGGGAGCCCATCAAGTGCTGTGTGTGTATGTCACTATGACTATGATTTACATTATGATGCGAGACTATAATACACCAATAAAAGCATATAAAATAAAATAGGGCTGGGGATGTAACTTGAAGGTAGAATACTCCTGGGTTCTGTCACCAGCACCACAAAAACAAAAACAACAAAACCAAACCCGAGTACACTCTTGTTATCACCATTCAAGCAGCTTTTTCTATGTCTTTTCTCCCCTCTATCGAAGTGTGGGTATATGCATGTAACAGTGCAAAAATCACAATGGATGGCTTGGTGAATTTTCACAAAATGAGCACATTCATGCCCAGATAAAAAAAACAACACTTTCCAGAATCCTAGAAACTCCTTTTTGTAGGTTGTTCATGGTTTTTCTACCTCCATCCACTCAGTAATTGTAGTAATTTGTCTCTAGACTATTTTGAAATTTCTGGGCACATGATCTTTTCTTTTATTTTTTTTGCGGTACAGAGGATTGAACTCAGGGGCATTCTACCTCTGAGCCATACCCCCAGCCCTATTTTCTATTCTTTATTTGGAAACAGGGTCTCACTAAGTTGCAGAGTGCCTCACTAAATAGCTGAGGCTGGCTGCGAACCCGGATCCTCCGGTCTCAGCTCCCAAATGCTGGGATTACAATAATGCACCACCACGCCCGCCTTGATCTTTTAATCTGTGAATAATCACCCCTTTCATTCTCTCTTTCCAATTCAAATCTATTTTTCTTACCTTGTCATAAGGCTAGGGCCTTCTGTATGAAATGGGATGGCAGTAATGCTAGCAGGATCCTTGTCTCATTCCCAACCTAAAGAAGAAAGTTTTTGACATTTCATGATTAAAAACGTGGGTTGTAAATTATTTTGTAGATACTCTCAGGTTAAGGAATTTTATTTCTACTCCCAGTTTGATAAGAGTTTTGTCATTAATGGGTTCTATCATGTTTCTGTTACCATTGTAGTAAATTACTATAAACCAGTGACTCAAAACAATCCAAATTTATTTTCCAACAAATTTGTGCTGGGCGTTGAACCCAGGGCCTCACACGTGCTAGGCAAGGACTCTACCATTGAGCTGTATATCCAGCCTATTTTTTAGCCCCTTTTATCCCCTTTTTAACTCCTTTTTATTCTTTTTATCAAACTTGTGATTCTCCTGCCTCAGCCTCCTGAGTAGTTCAGATTACAGGTGTGCCCCATCATACCTAGAAATTTCCCTACAAATCTTTAGGTAGTCGGACTTGGATCTCACTGCGCTGCCAATTAAGATGTTGGGAGAGCTGCATCCATCTGTAGACTCGGGAGAATTTGTGTTCTTGCCTTTTCCTAGTGACTACAGATCACTTGTGTTTCTTGGCTTATGGCTCCTTTTCTTCTACTTTTGGAGCCAGCAACGCCATGTCCCTCTTGCTGTTCTTCCATAGTTGCATCTCCTCTAATTACAGCCAGGAAAAAAAAAAAAAAAGATTGCATTATAATAACCCATATGATTAGGTGAACCCACCTGGATAATCTGGAGTATTCTGCTCATCTCAATTCCTTCAATTTTTCAAATCTTCAACGTCCCTTTTGCTGTGTGAAGTGGTACATTCATAGCTTCTGCAGATTAGGATGTGAACATATTTGGGGGGTTATTCTTCCTATCATACAGATATTGATTTTTTTGGTGTTTATAATTTTTTGGAGTTTATTTTGTTATATAGTGAATAATAATAATAATAATGATAATATTGGGTGATTGAACGCAGGGGCGTTTCATCTTTGAGTTACACCCTCAGCCCTATTTTTTATTCTTTATTTTGAAACAGGATCTCACTAACTTGCGAGAGCATCACTAAGTAGCTGAGGCTGACCTTGAACTTGTGATCGTCCTGTCTTAGCCTCCCAACAACTAGGGTTACAAGTGTGCACCACCACACCCCGCTATATAATGAGTTATATTGATTGCTTTTCAAATATTAATACCTCCTAGCGCACTATTCTAGTATTCCCAGAATAGATGAAAACTTGATGCCGATATGTTATTGATTTTATATAATCATGTTTGATTTGGTAACACTAAGATTTTAACATCTATATTTATGAAAGAGAGAGTAATTTTCCTTTCTTAAAATTACTTTGATAGGTTTTGGTAGCAGTTATGCTGCCCTCAAAATAAAATGGTTTGGAAACTCTTCTATTCATTTATTTATTTTTTGTGGTACTAGGGATGGAACCCAGGGACATTCTACCTCCAACCTGTACTCCCAGCCCTATTTTATTTTTTTTTTATTTTGAAACAGGATCTCACTAACTTGCAGAGGGCCTCATTAAGTAGTTGAGGATGGCAGCGAACCTGCGATCTTCCTATTTCAGTCTCCTAAGTACTGGGATTACAAGTGTGTGCCACCATGCCTGGCTGAAAATATTTTGTTTTATTCCTAGCATATGAATGAGCTTTTGTAAAACTGTTTCTATTTCTTTCCTAAATATGTAGGAGAATTCACCAATGAAGATATCTTGTCCTGAAAATTTCTTTGAGGGAATTTTTTATTAGTTGATTTAATTTCTTTTATAGATAGAGACTATTCCGATAATCTACTGCTTCCTTTGTCAATTTTTCTAAGTTGTGTCTTTCTAGGAATTCGACTGTTTCACTTAAGGTTTCAAATCTAGTTTCTCCCATTTGTCCACAGTGGTCTTTTTGTTTTTCACAGTCTGTATCTTTCATTCCTGACAATGCTAATTTGTGGTTTTCCTATTTTCAAAAATCAATTTCCCCAGATGATTATCAGTTTTATGGATCTTCTCAAGGAACCAGCTGATGCTTGGCTTTATTTATTTCCCTTATTATGTGAATGTCTTCTAGTTCCTTTATTTCTGCTCTCCAATTCATACTTCTATTCTCAGCTTTATTTTCTGCCATTTTTTTTTTCTTTTTTTGAGGAAAAGTTCTTGGGAGAATGAACTCAGGGGCGTTTTACCTCCGAGCTACACACTCAGCCTTGTTTTATTTGGAAACAGGGTCTTGCTAAGTTGCTAAAAGCCTCACTAAGTTGCTGAGGCTGGCTTCAAACCTACCATCCTCCTGTCTCAGTTTCCCAAGTACTGGGATTACAGGCATATGCCATCACCCCCAGCTTTTACCTCTTTTTATAAAACTTCATGAAGATACTTAATTAATTTTTATTTTCTTGTCTAAGGTATGCATTTGAAATTATCAATTTTCCTCCCAGCACAGCATTATCTAAATTCTATGTTTCTGTATTTCATATTTTCATTGGTTAAGTATATTTTATAATTTACATATGTTATCTAGAAAAATAATGCTTAATTTAAAAATATTTTGGTTTTTTTTGTCACTTCTTATTTATTTATTTATTTTTTTGCGGTACTGGGGATTTAACTCAGGGGCATTCTACCTCCGAGCTATACTTCCAGCCCTACTTTTTATTCTTTATTTTGAAACCAAGTCTCACTAAGTTGCAGAGTGTCTCACTAGGTAGCTGAGGCTGGCCGCGAACCCGGATCCTCAGATCTCAGCCTCCCAAATGCTGGGATTACAAGCGTGCGCCACCAGGCCCGGCTTTTTTTTTTGTCACTTCTTTATTATTGACATATATTATATGTGCATAGTATGAGATGTAGTTTCTCTCAACCCTATTTTATTCTTTATTTTTGAAACAGGATCTCAGTAAGTTGCTAAGGCCGGTCAAGAACCTGGCCCCTTTTCATTTCATTTTTTTCATTTTATTCATTTCATTCTATTTTTTTTTTTTTTTTTTTTTTTTGCGGTACTGGGGATTGAACTCAGGGGCATTCTACCTCTGAGCTATACCCCCAGCCCTAGTTTTTATTCTTTATTTTGAAACCGAGTCTCACTAAGTTGCAGAGTACCTCACTAGGTAGCAGAGGCTGGCCGCGAACCCGGATCCTCCGGTCTCAGCCTCCCGAATGCTGGTATTACAAGTGTGTGCCACCACGCCCAGCTCATTTCATTCTATTTTAATCATTTCATTTTCTTTATATTTTGAAACAGGGTCTTGCTTAGTTGTTGGGAGCGGTGAAGCTGCTGCGCCTAAAAGATGGCGACTGCAGTAAAGTACCTCAGTGCAGTAAAGTACCTCAGTGCAGTAAACAACTCCTAATAAGGCGTTGTGGTAAAACAGCAATGTCAGCTTATGTGCAGGCTAGCTTTCCTGACCAATTGGAGCTCAGATACGAGTCAAGTCCTGATTGCCCAGAAGCAGACATATAAGCCTCTGTTCTGGGTCTGGGCCACCGCCATTACCCGCATAAAGATAAACAATCCTGAGTAAAGCTTCTCGCAGAAGGAACCTGGTTGTCGTGTGTTTTTCTCCGCTGGACGGACTCAAGCGCGCGACACTTAGTTGCTGAGGGTCTTGCTAAATTGGCCAGGCTGGTCTAGAACCCGTGGTCCTCCTGTCTCACTTCCCAAGTACTGGGATTACAGGCGTGCACCACCATGCCTGGCTAGATGGCTAGATTGGCTAGATTTTTTTTTTAAGTCACAGAATTTCTTTAGATGAAACCCAGCTGTAGATTCACTTCCTTTCAATTTGAGCAGCATATATTAAGTGGAAACTAGGTGTACAAGGGTGAAAGTCCCTGATTTCCTAAATGGATGAGATGCCCTTTTGGTCTCTTTTTTAATACTTTTACTGGTGCATTGTAATTATACCTTATAGTGAGATTCAAAGTGATTCATTAATATATGCACACACGACCTGATGTATTCCAGCCCAGTCCCCATAAATGTTAGTGAGATTGGTCGTGACACTTTCATGTATGGACATACTCATTTAACTCTTCCCTTCTTTGATCCTTGTTTTTCCTCCCCCCTCCCCCTTCTCTCAATCCCCTTCCACTATTCTACTCAGTCTATCTTAAAGCACCTGCTCTCCTCTGCTTTTGCATATCTCATTCTGTAGGTAATAATCTTTTATTTTTTAATTAGTGCATTGTAATCATACATCTTTGTTAGGTACAAGCTGGTAAAGGCATACATGCACATATTTCTCATTTAACCCTTCCCCAGTTCCCGCCCCACTCCCTCGTCCTCCTTCCTTCTCAAGTTCAGTTTAGTGATCGACTTTGCTGTGTTTGTGAAAGTCCATCATGTGCATTAGGGTGTTCCCTCCCCATCCCCTTCAGTTAAGTCACCTTTGCTCATCTAAGGTTTCTCCTTGTTCTTCTAGAGTCCCTCTTACGTCCCACTTTCTCCCTAGCTTCCGCATATTAGGGAGGACATACAATTTGGTTATAATCTTTTTAGCTATCTGTCATCCACTATGGGCTGTGAGATCCTTAAGGGTTGTGGCAGAATATATTTTTGTTTTTCTGTTTTTGCATCCCTTGTGCTCAACCTTGTGTATAATGCACTAGGTGAATTAATAAGTGAACAGCTGGCATTTGCTAGGTCCGATGTTCCAAAGGAGATCTATCTTACAGCAAACTCCATGCAGCTCTCCTTGATCCTTGGGCTATGGAGAGAGGAGAATGTGCTGGAAGAACCCGCCTCATGAAATATGCCAATGCTACGGTCTTCAGTACCATGCGCTGAGTGTTACTGGGAATTGGCTGAATCATATGTCACCATGATTTTGGAAAAAGTTGACTTCTATAATCTATACAAACAATTTTCTCCTTTTTATCACACATCACCTTTTACAGAATAATGGGAAATAAAAATGTCTAATAGTTATATAAATGCTTATCTTATAACATTTATTTTAAACTGTCTCACCTTTAAATATGTTTCTCTTATTATTTAAATCACAGTGGTTTAACAGTGATGTTAATGGCAAACTTCTCAAGTCTCCTTTAAATAGTTTTGCCCATAAATATATCTCTTTTATTATTGAAAACACAGTAAATTCTAACAGATGGTTGGAAGAGTTTCCCTAGGAAGGCTTGAAATTGTTTTGTTAGATTAATCTAGGAAGGCTCTATTTTTTTCACAGCTCTTTCCGAAGTCTGGCAGTGGCTAACCTACAGGCAAAGCAATTCTAACAGGGCCCCCAAAATATTGTGGTTTAAAAGAAGACTGTGGCTCATTTAAGGGAACTCCCCGCAATAAGTAGTGAAAATTTGAGTTGGACACTTTGTTTTTGTTCATGTTAAATAGGTGATTATCAGTCACATGGCTACATGCAGTTGGCTTCAAAAGGTGGTCAGAAAATACAGTATTGGCTGAGCAGCTCCTGCTTCAATTTCATTACTGTAGAAGAATAGGATAGTGTGTGTGTGTGTGTGTGTGTGTGTGTGTTTCTGGGGATTGAATCCAGGGGCATTCTACTTCTGAGCTACACCCCCAGCTTTATTTTATTATTTGTTTTTGAAACAGGGTCTTGCTAAGTTGCTGAGGCTGGTGGAGAACCTGAGATCCTCCTGTCTCAGCCTCCCAAGCACTGGGATTTCAGGCGTGGGCTACCATGCCCAGCTATGGCTAAGCATTCTTACTTGTTCCTTTTATGTTCATTCAAGTTTGGTGTTAAATCCTCTGAAATATGTGTTGATGAACTAGAGCCCTTTGGGCCCCCAGTGACTCTAAAGTGGTATTTATGCTATGTCTTAAATTGGTCAAATTATCTTTGTCATAACTGAAGACATTAGCTTGCAGGGGGTATATGGAATTCTCTGTACCTTCCACACAGTTTTGCTGTGAATCTAACACTGCTCTCAGAAAAGTGTAATAAGAATAAATAAATGCCAGTTTATAGATTAAAAATACGTGAAATTGACTATTCAGCTAATCTGGCAATTTAGCCTAAATAGAATATTTTATTCTTCCTTTGGCTTCTGCTTATTCCCTTTCTTTCCCCTGTTTCTCCTTCACTTCATCTTCAGGGGAACTTTTATCTTCCCTTCCTCCCTCCCTGGTGCCTTCCTTCCCTCCATCCATCCTTCCCTTGTTCCATCTCTTTCTTTCTTTCTTGGTACTGGGGATCAAGCCTAGGGGCATTCTACTCTGAGCTACATCTCCAGCCCTATTTTATCCTTTTTTTTTCTTTCTCAGTACTGGGGATTGAACCCAGGGGCATTCTACCTCCGAGTTACACCCCCAGTCCTATTTCTTTTTTATTCTTTATTTTGAAACAGGGTCTCACTAAGTTGCAGAGAGCCTCACTAAGTAGCTGAGGCTGGCCTCGAACCCGGATCCTCCAGGCTCAGCCTCCCAATTACTGGGATTACTAGCGTGCACCACCACACCCAGCTTATTCTTTTATTTTGAAAGCGCCTCACTAAGTTGCTGAGGCTGGCTGCAAACCTGCGATCCTCTTGTCTCAGCCTCTCAAATACCGGAATCACAGGCATGCGCCACCATGCACAGCTGGAAATTTTATTTTTAACCAATTCCAGTGTGTGGCATGATGTGGGTTAAGGTATTTATACACATGGATAATGTTATGGATGGGACAGATTCAAGAATCTTATGGTTGGTCCTGGAATATCTTGGTATAAATAGCGGAATGAACGCTCATATGTTTTTGTTTCTGAAGCTGTTCTCGTTCTACTAAAGCCTTGCTTCTTGAAGTATGGCATTAGACCCCTGGGTGCTCTGTCAACTTTAATCCCCCTGCCTGGATCAGTGAAAGAAGGGATCAGAGAGTGTTCTCTCAGATACTTCAGCTACTTACATCCATCATTATAGCAGTCTGATCTTTGTTGTATGATACTTAGCAATTGAGTCTTGAATCAAAATAGCACATGCAGAAATTGAGCGAGAATCGTGCGTAAGTGGTCTGTTGTTGCAAGGAAAGGTTGCTTAGTGAGTAGCTGGGATTATTAAAATCTGCGGAGTTGCCAGAAATGATGCCTAGCGTCCTGATTGAGAGTGAGGGGAGGGTTAGGGTAGGGCTTTGTTCTCTTGGTCATGGTTTAGAAGAGAGTTCTGGGAGTAGCGGGCAAATAGTAAAATGTGTGTATTAAATGCATCACACATTCTTTCAGCATACAGAAGGAAAAATATATCTTTGCATATTATCATAGCTTTATGATCACCATAGAGTTGTAAATTTTGCTTGAAACATGTGGAATGATAGATAAAATATAAGAAAAATAGGAGGGAGCTCAAAATCAAGAGGAACATTCTGATGGGGAGATACGTCAAAACTTCGGTTGGGGGTAGATTTGCTTAACTTTGGGCGTCTGTGCACAGAGGGATTGTAAGACGCCCAGTGTTTAATGTTCTCTGCTCAGGAAATGAGACATAAAGAGGCCTTCGTGGGCCTGTGACTAGTAGGAGTCTGTGAGCCCAAAGAATTGAATTGGGTCTCACCAGTAGGAAGTGAACAAGTCTCCCACTGGAACAGCAAGGGAACTGGTTTATTGCTGTATTTCCTCAGCTTACTTTGAGTCAAGAACTTGGTTTTACCAATTAAGACTGGATGTCTGGGTACAGTCAACTTGGAAAGAAGAAGTGTATATGTGTGTGTGTGTGTGTGTGTGTGTGTGTGTGTGTGTGTGTAGAACATAAAACTTCATCAAAAACTCCGAGACTCAGCTCGATGTGGTGGCACACACCCATAATCCCAGCTACTTGGGAGGCTGAGGCAGGAGTAGTGCATGTTTGATGCCAGCCTGAGCAACTTAGTGAGATGCTTTTTCAAAATAAAAATAAAAAGGCCTGGGGATGTAGTTCAGTGGTAGAGTACTTACTTGCCTAGTAAGAGCAAGGCCCTGGGTTCATCCCCAGCACTGCCACAAAAAACAAAAACAAAAATCTGAGACTCAGAATTCCATAACAAATAAAGAAATGTTTGGGGCTAGGATTCTTGGTATAATAAATTAACAACCAGATAAAAACTAGTCCAGATTTTTAACAACTTCTAAACCCATAAGACAAATTTATGATTTTAACTATATAAGAATGAAAGAAACCTGTATTGCAAAAGTCACTGCGCTGATGGTGGCAGTTGGATAGGACTAGATTAATAAAAAATATTGAAAGCGTCCAAAATTTACAGTGTTTTTTTTTTTCTTCTGGAAAATGACATAATATAGTAATAGCATTAAAATAAAGATATGCTGGGTATGGTGGTACATGTCTGTAATCCTAGTACTTGGGAGGCAGAGACAGGAGGATTGCAGGATTGAGAACAGCCTTAGCAGCTTAGTGAGACCCTGTTTTAAAATAAATATTTAAAGGGCTGGAGGTGTAGCTCAGAGGTAGAATGCCTCTGATGCCCCTGGGTTCAATCACCATCACATCATCAGTACCAAAACAAATAGATAAATAAATAAACTTATGCATCACAGCTGAAGGTGACGCACAGACCTCCTGTAAGGGGTGTGGAGTGGCCGGTGTCATATCAGGGTACACTTTATCTCTCAGATCAGGAACCGCTAATGAGTGCAAACTATCTCAGATTTAGGGACTCCCAAATGGAGACTCAGATGAGGTTGCTCTGCCTTGCTTGTGACTTAGGTATATCAAAAATTTCTACAAATCAATATTGAAAATACAAGTACCCCAATTGCAAAGCCTAAAGACGTGAACAGACATCTTAGAGAAATGAAACCACTCAAGCATATTTAAAGATGTTCAACCTCATTCAGGGTAAGGGAAATGCATATTGAAACTTGGCTGAAATGTTATTTTGTATCTAGTATATCAGCAAAGGTCAGAAAGTTTGAGTGCACATTTGCAAAGCTTTGAACTACCCTCACTCCTCACAGCGGGGCCATGGATGTCTTTTTGAATGGGTATCTGACCATCACACTTAATTGTCTACTAGAGTAAGACATCTCTGATAGAGGATTTCTGTATCCACAAACTCTTACATCACAATGATTTCTCTCTCTCTCTCTCTCTCTCTTTCTCTCTCTCTCTCTCTCTCTCTCTCTCTCTCTCTCTCTCTCTCCCTCCCTTCCTTCCTCCCCCCTCTTCCTCCCTCCCTCCCTCCTTCCTTCCTTCCTTCCTTCCTTCCTTCCTTCCTTCCTTTCTTTCTTTCTTTCTTTCTTTCTTTCTTTCTTTCTTTCTTTCTTTCTTTGTCTTTCTCTTTCTCTCTCTCTCTCTCTCTCTCTCTCTCTCTCTCTCTCTCTCTCTGTCTTCTATTGAATCCAGGGACATTATACTTCTGAGCTACACCCCAACAATTTAAAAAAAATTAATTTTAAATAGGGTCTTGCTAAATTACCATGCACTGGTCTTGAACTTGTGATCCTCCTACCTCAGCCTCCCAAGTGCTGGGATTACAGGCATGCATGTAATCACATCATACTAAGTGATTTTTCTTTTCTTTTTTTTTACTTTCTGTCTTTTCCTCTCCCCTTCCTTCCTTCCTTCCTTCCTTCCTTCCTTCCTTCCTTCCTTCCTTCCTTCCTTCCTTCTTTCCTTCCTTCCTTCCTTCCTTCCTTTCCTACTGGGGATTGAACCCAGAGGCCTTCTATCTCTCAGCTACATCCCCAGACCTATTGTATTTTTATTTTGTAACAGGGTCTGACTAAATTCCAGAGGATAGCCTTAAATCTTTGATCCTCCTGTCTCAGCCTCCCAAGTCCTGGGATTACAGGCATGTGCCACCTTGCCTGGCTAAGAGTGATTTTCTAAATACATAAATCAGTGTCCTGCCTTGGTATCCCGCCACCCATCTCAATATCTCTATACCTTGTTCCTAGCAGTTTAGTCATCATTGCACATGCTAATTCCTTCACCTCGATGTAAGAAATAAGAATACAAGCAAGAATTGGTACAATAGCCAGTCCACTTAACCACTAATGAAAATCCCTTTATTTTTAGGAAGTTAAGAAGATAAAAAAATACGTATTCTGGATGAAAGTTACAGAAGTTACAGAATGGAGATTATATATATATATATATATATATATATATATATATATATATATATATATATGTATATTGCGGTACCCCCAGCCCTATTTTATATTCTTTATTTTGAAACAGGGTCTCACTAAGTTGCAGAGAGCCTTACTAAGTAGCTGAGGCTGGCCATGAACCTGCAATCCTCCTATCTCAGCCTCCCAAGCACTGGGATTACAAACATGTGCCGCCACGCCCAGCTCAGAATGGATAATTTTGAGAGGTATGTGTGTAAGAAATATTTGAAATTCCAAGTACTGATCGAGATAATGATAGAAATCAGAATACCTGAAGTACCTTATTTAAAAAATTCAGGAGTAAAGATCCTTAAAGAAATATATAAGATTCATTCATTTTTTCTCTCTTCAAATATTTGTTTAATGTTTTTTCAAAAAGTATGTTAGACTTGTGAGGAGATAGTAAAGAAATTGAGACACTTCTAGCTTATGCTGTTGTCTATCTGGAAGTAAAATGCAGACATAAATAATGCAGAAATAATAATGGGAAATTTTCTGTGAAGGACTGAATCCTTTAGGCTTTGCCAGACATATGAGCTCTGTTGCAACTCTTCCACTCTGCTGTCATAGCGCAAATGTAGCTACAAGATAATATGTGAACAAGTGAGTGTGGTTATGTTCTAATAAAGCTTTATTTATAAACAGGTAGCAGGCTGGATTTGCTGCACGGGGTCATAGTTTGCTCATGTCTGAGGAAAGTTAGTCTGGAGTTCCAGGGAATCTGAAGCTTACACAATTGGGGATGCTCTTCAAGAAATAAAATGCATTGTTATGTACTGGGCGGAGATCTTGGAAGGGACCCATGCAGATTTGGGGTTTGGAATCTAAGTTTCACTGGCCTCCTGGAAAATTCACTTCCATGCAGGATGGCTGCAACAGTAGTGTTGGCAAGAGGTAACGAGGACTTAGGAGGAAATGCTGGAGAGAACTGGGGAGAAGGGACAAACGTCAGACTCGATAGAGGTAATCGTGTAGGGCTTGGCCACTTACTGGATACTGGAGCAAAGAAAAGGAAGCCACAAAGATGCCCTTGAGATTTACAGCCTAGAGGTACCGAGATTGGCAAGGATATAAAAAGAAACCGATGACACAAGAGGAGGGTCAGGTTTTCCAAAGGGAGAGGATGTAATCAGTTTCGAACAGAATGAGATTGAGATGGCTGAGGTAAGAATGTCCAGCAGGTCTTTGAAAATGTGAAATTCGATACTAGTACAGAGGTCTGAATTCAGGAGTCACCTACATTGACAGAGTGTTGTGATAGAATGAGATGGTTGAGGGAAATGAGATTTCAGAGACATCAGAAGTCCTTAGATGGAGTGGACTCCTTATTTGGTAAAGGTAAAAATGGAAAAATCCTGCCTGTAAAGCTGATACACTATGTAGATTTTCTTATTTGTTTGCTGGGTTTTGTTTGTTTATTGGTGCTAGGGATTGAACCCAGAAGTGCTCTACCTCCGAGTACACCCCAAGCCATTTCTTGTTTTTT
>PVLC010002061.1:20731-123545 GCA_004027655.1 Graphiurus murinus
GGTACTGGGGATTGAACTCAGGGGCATTCTACCTCCGAGCTACACCCCCAACCCTATTTTTTATTCTTTATTTTGAAACCGAGTCTCACTAAGTTGCAGAGTGCCTCACTAGGTAGCTGAGGCTGGCCGCGAACCCGGATCCTCTGGTCTCAGCCTCCCGAATGCTGGGATTACAAGCGTGCGCCACCACGCCCGGCTTGTTTTTTTATTTTGAAACAAGATCTCACTAAGTTTCTGAGACTGGCCTCAAACCTGCAATCCTCTTGTCTCAGCCTTCCCAAGTACTGGGATTACGGGTGTGATCCACCATGCCCGACTCTTATTTGTTTTCTTGCTGAAAAAAAATTTTTCCGAATATCCCTTAACTTCAGCTGATTAACTAGAATGAAACTACTTTTTATGGTACTTTATTATCCACTAGAATTTATAGGTATTCCTCTGAAATTCAACATTTCAGTAAATTATTTATGTTCATTCTGATTTTAAATATCTGCTTCTTAAGATGACATTCACTATGTTTAAAAAAATCTCCTTTCACAGAGATAGAACAATTGATGAAGAGTATCACCCCTCTTCTGACAGATAACCTTTAAATCTGTCTTCCTTCCCTAGTATTTACAATTACTCTCTCTCAGAAGGGGTCAAACCTCTAGAACTAGAAGGAAAGAACTCTTGAGAGGCGTGTAATTATAAGTAATAGTTATGCTCTTTTACTGTAATTACTGCCCCATTTTAGAGCTCTATCTGCCCCTTCTTGATTCCTTCTGACAATAACAGGATCTAAGAAGTTTGGTACAAACTTCTAGAAAAATAGATGTACTTATTGAGAGCATTTGTTTAACTATCTAGTCCAAAATGACTGGTCCAAGAAATCAGGATGTTGATGGCTATCCTTCTCTAAGAGGCTGACTTGTAATATACACTGGTTTTCATATCATGCTGTTTCTCTTAATGATTTTTTTTGCTACATTCTTCCAATACTACTACTAATTTCTTCTCCTCCTCCTCCTCTTCCTCCTCCTCCTCCTCTTCCTCTTCCTCCTCCTTTGTAGTACTGATGATTGAATCTAGGGGCATTCTACTTCTGAGCTACACCCCCAGCCCTTTTTATGTATTCATTTTTGTTTTGAAACAGAGTCTTGCTAGGTTGCTGAGAGTCTTGCTAAGTTGCTGAGGCTATCCTCAAACCTTCGATCTTCCCGTCTCTGCCTCCCAAGTACTGGGATTATAAGCGCACACCACTACACCCAGCTTCCAGTAATTTTTTATTTAATAAAGTACTTTGAGAAGTATATTCTTTTTCTCAGTATTCTTGGTGTTACTTGAAACCTGGGAGAAATATCTTTACTAGATATTTTATTAGAAAAAATGCTGTAAAACTGTGGTTTCCAGCCTTATTCATTACTAGAATTACTAAGAGAACATAGATTTGGATTATCTGTACCACATCTTATGCTTTTCCTTAGGTGGCATGCAGTAATTTTTCTTTCTCTCCCTACATTTGCACCAGGGTATTTTGTCCATTCTCATGGCTCAAAATAGAATCTTCAGTCAGAGAATATCCCAATTTATGTCTCCAGTACAGTTCTCTTATGTGAAACCAATTACATGCTAGGCATTTCCACTTGGACAATTCATTTATCTCTCAAATTTAACAGGCACTGAAGTCTTCGTTTTCCATCTCACCCAACCTGTTTTTCAGCAATTCTTTTCTTATTATTTCTTAAATCAGGTAATAGCTTGCTATATGGGAATCACCCTTGATTCTTTCTTTTTCTATACCCCATTCCTGCAATTCATTAGCAATTCTTGCACATCCATTCTAGTAGCTAGCTGTCTAATTCCACCACCATCAGCATTGTCCATCAGGACTAGTAATAGTGCCCTAAATTGGAGTCCCTGACCACCCTTGCTTATCCCATCCCTAGTGGTCAGTGGGTCCTGATGCTTGGATTTGTAATTCCAACTACTCAGGTTGTTCAGGCAGGAGGATTACAAGTTCAAGACCAGCCTGGGCAACTTAGTGAGACCTTGTCTTAAAAATAAAAAATTAAATTAAAAAGGTCTGGGGAAGTAGCTCAGTGGTAGAGTGCCCCTCCATTTGATCTCCAGTATTCTAAAAATGGGATTACATGAAACATGAGATATTGTTTCGTTATAGTCTATGATTCAATTAGAGTGGGAATAGAGGCTGAAAATTCTTTTTTTTTTTTTTTTTAAACCCAGGGCATTCTACCTCCCAAATACAGCCTCAGTCTTTTTTTAAAAATGTTTTTATTTTGAAATAGGGTCTGGCTAGATTGCTGAGGCTGGGCTCAAACTTGCGATCCTCCTGTCTCAGCCTTCCAAGGACTGGGATTACTGGCATGTGCCCCCATGCCCAGCTTGGAAATTCTGCATTTCTAATAAGCTCCCAGGTAATACCCATGCTGCTGATTCCTGGACCACTCTTTGCGTAGTAAGAAGCTAGAATATTAGTGATCTAAGTTTTTTATTGCACAAATTTCCTTGTAGTTGTCTGAAAGATTATAGCCTAAATTGCAACCATACCCAATAGGATAGCACATAAAATTCATTGACATATGAAAGAAAAAAAACTGGCATCAGAGTTAATGTTCACATGATTAAGAGTTAGATACCTACCGTACTGTCTGTCTGGGGGACAGATTGGAGAAACCTTCCATAACTCTTCCAGAATCTGGGTGAAGGTTAAATACTTACAGAATAGTAAATTGAAGCTCTGTTGACAGGAAAGCTCCAAGAACATAAAGAACAGAAATGAAGAATCTGTAGAAAAGAGATATTGCTTCCTAAGAAGTTAGTTCTCAAAAGTCAAGTACAACACACAAAAATCAGAAATAAATGGCCTCTGCTATTCAAGTGTGGAACCATTTTTGGTAAATAAAAGCTTTATATTACTTAGTTTTTTTTTTTGGTGTTTGATGCTGGGGATTGCATCCAGGGTCATTCTGCCTCTAAGCTCCCAGCCCTGTTTTATTTTTCATTTTGAAACAGGGTCTCACTAAGTTGTGGAGAGCCTCACTAAGTTGCTGAGGCTGGCCTTCAACCTGTGATCCTCCAGTCTCAGCCTCCCAAGTTCTGGCATTACAGGGGTACACCACCATGCCTGGCTATCACTTAGATTTTTAAACAGTGATTTTCTTTCCCTTTAAAGATAATTTTGTTTCTCTCCCTGTCTACCTTTCAAGCTGGTTTCTTAGGAAAAACAATTTATTTTTATTAGTCTGTTAATAAACTAACTTCAGGGGTGAGAAGAATTCAGATATCTGAAAAGTTGAATACCCTGGAGCCCCTTTACCAAAGATGTTATGAGAAAAATATCACTCAGTGCCAGTGGGCACATAACAAAATTAATGAAGTTTAATGTTTCACGAGAATTTAAAGAAATCGAAGTCTTGAAATAGTTTTACATTGTGAAAAGATCATACTCTTTTTGTTTTTTTATTGAAAAGGATTCTCACTATGTTGGCCAGGCTGGTCTTAAACTCATGAACTCAAGTGATCCTCCTGCCTCAGCCTCCTGAATAGTTGGGACCACAGGCACAGGCCACCATGCGCGCCCAAGACTCTCTATACTCTTAAAACCAGTAATATTTTTTGGAGGAAGAAGTATTATTAGTATGAGGCGTTCAGTTGGGAAGAAGAAGATTGCACAGTGTAATTATTTTGCTGTCTTTTGTAGAATGTAGGGAGAATTTTCTTTGTATGAATAGGATGAGGGCAAATTTGAAGATTGTAGAAAATATGTGAGCAAAGAGATTAATTTAAATAGAACCCTGAGAAGGAGCTTGCTAGGCAGCCTTGAGTTCTTTTCGATATTACAAAAGCCTAAGACAAATGCCTTGGTAATCAGACAATAGAGGCTTGTAATAACATCATGGCTTCTTAATTTTTGCTAGTGTTAATAGTTTTTTGTTTGTTTGTTTGTTTGTTTGTTTGTTTGGTGTGTGTGTGTGTGTGTGTGTGTGTGTGTGTGTTACTGGGGATTGAACTCAGAGGCGTTCTACTCCAAACTACACCCTTAGCCCTTTTTATTTTTTGTTTTGGAACAGGGTCTTGCTAGGTTGCTGAGAGTCTCACTAAATTGCTGAGGCTGTCCTTGAACCTGTGATTCTCCCGTCTCAGCCTCTCAAGTACTAGTATTATAGGTGTGCGCCATCATGCCTGGCTGGTGTTACAGAATTTAAGGAAATAACTGTTTATCTGGAGCCGACTAGAAGTATGGATTAGGATTTATATGCCTTTGTTTAAAAATGAGATAAATTATTAATTATAATATGAATGGGTTAAGTCTCTCAAAATATAGCATTGCTATGGGCTTAGATGGATAATGAAAGGCTCTTTGAAAATTTAGAAGTTTAGGGGCTATGATTAAAACCACTTATATTACTTCACAGGGGCTACATCTTAAACCAATGAACTTATTTGTAGAGAGTCAGCAAATATTTAGTGAACATCTTCCACGTACCAGACCCTGGGCTGGGCATTTTGGGGATGAAGTAATGAAAAAGTTCTGATCAATTGATGGAAAAGGAAAAAACAAACAAACAAACAAACAAACAAAAACAACGAACTAGTTAGTTCTGCATAGTGTTAGCAAAAATTATTCCAGAGGTTCTGAATGCTAAATAAAATGTTAATGCACTTTACTTTTATTTTAAATTTAATACAGAAACAGCTGAAGAGAAACTGACAAATAGCTATCATGGTGCTTGTCCAATGAATGTTCCTTGGCTTGGGGGTTACTCTGCATACATGTCCCTATAGATTATTCTTTTTTTGTGTGTGGTATGCTCTACCTTTGAGTTAAACTCTCAGCCCTATTTTATTTTTTATTTTGAAATAGAGTTTTGCTGAGTTGCTGAGGGCCTTGCTAAGTGGCGGAGGCTGGCCTCGAACCTGCAACCCTTCTGTCTCAGCCTCCTAAGTACTAGTATTACAGGTGTGTGCTGCCATGCCCAGCTAGATTGTTCTTAAGGTATATCTCCTACAAGCTAATCTCATAAAAGAGTTGGTGTTTCAGACAATTGTTGAAACAAGTAACTGTCATGGAAACAGCATTTATTATATTTAAGCTTTGATTTTTTTTTTTTTTTTTTTATTTCACTGCTGAGGATTAAACTCAAGGCTTCATGCATGCTAGGCAAGCACTGTACCACTGAGCTACATTCCCGGCCCTAAGTTTGGAATTCTTGACTCAGATATTTTCTATTCTAGGGCTCAGAGTTCACACTCATGCCCTTCTGCAACGGTCAGCTGTTGACTATATTCACTTGGTACCTTTGTTTTATAAATCCCGTCTTCGTTTACTCTTATCATTTGCTCATCTTGGTCGTCATAGAGAGAGAGAATCGATCTTCTAGTCTATTTACCCTGTACGCCCTTTCTTCTATAGTTTTTCAAATGACTCAGCCATTTTGTATGCTTTAAATAGTTGCATATTGATTATATAATTAATCTTTCAGAAACACAAATATAATTTGATTAATTAAACTAGGGTTCAGAAAAGTTACACTAACTCAATTCTCTTTTTGTGTGCACATTGCTGAGGATTGAACTAGAGATAGGCAAGCACTCTACCACCAAGCTCAATCCCCAGTCCTTCTTTTATATGTAATGCTTTAATTGGATTTGGTGATACTTGTTTTGATGCTTTGTACTACAGAACTTTGGAGGTTAACTGGAAATTTTCTATTTCTCTCCATTTCTTTCTCTCTCTCTCGCTCTCACTTTCCCTCTCACTCTCTTTCTTGATTGGACCCAGAGGTTTTCTAATCCAGAGTTACACTCCAAGTCCTATTTATTTATTTATTTATTTGCAGTACTGGGGATTGAACCCAGGGACATTCTACCTCTGAGCTTCATCCCCAGCCCTATTTTTTATTCTTTATTTTGAAACATGGTTTCACTAAGTTGCAGAGGGCATAAGTAGCTGAGGCTGGCCTCAAACCTGGGATCCTCTTGTCTCAGCCTCCCAAGTACTGGGATTACAAGTGTGCGCCACCATGCCTGGCTTCTATTTTATTTGGAAACAGAGTTTTGCTAAATAGCTGAAAGCCTCACTAAGGTGCTGAGGGTGGCTTCGAACCTGCAATCTTCTTGTTTCAGCCTCCCAAATACTGGGATTACAGGCATGCTCTACCATGCCTGGTGGAAGTGTCCTATTGCTTAAACTGAGAGTTCTAGTGGGTTATTCTATTGTTATTCTGTATGCCATACCCACATTTTATTTACTTACTTTTTATGTGACCTTTTGAGATAGTTTATTTTATTGTGGCAAGAGCACTTAACATGAGATCTAACCTCTTAAATTTTTTAGTGTGCACTACAATATTGTTGATATGAGTACAATATTGTATAGTAAACCTCTAGAGACTATTCATCTTACTTTACTGAAACTTCATGCTCATTGATAACGCCCCACTTCCCCCAACCCTTGGCAACCACTATTTTACTCTTTGTTCCTATGAATTTGACTATTCTATATGCTTCATGTAAATAGAAGCATATGGTATTTTTCTTTCTGTAACTGGTTTATTTCACTTAGTATCATGTCTGTATTGGTCATCTTTGTATTGCTGTGACAAAGTACCTGAGATAAACAACTTAAAAGGAGGTTAGGGTCATTTGGGCTCATGGTTTGGGGGTTTTCAGTTCTTGGTTACTTGGCTCTACTGTTCAAGGCACAAGCCTTGAACAGAATGTCATGGTGGGGAGCACGTGATGGAGCAAAGTGGGTCACCTCATGTTGGCTGAGAAGCAAAAAAAAGAGAGAGGTGAAGGGGCCAGAAGCAAAATACACCCTTCAGAGGCGAGGACCTGTGACCCTACTTCCTCCAACTAGGCTCTACCACTTCAGTATGAATCCATAAATGGATTGACCTGCTGGTGAGGTTAGAGCCCTCACAAGCCAATCACCTCTCAAAGACCCTCACCTCTGACTGCTGCTGCACTGGGGAACCAAGCCTTCAACGCATGAGTGTGAGGGGACATTTCTGATCTAAACCATAAGGATGTATGTCCTCCAGGTTCATTCATATTATCACATATTGCAGAATTTCCTTCTTAAAGGCTGAGTAGTGTCCCATTATACGTATGTATGTATGTATATATGTATGTATGTATATATATTTATATATGTGTGTGTATATATTCGTGCTACTTTTTACCCTCCATTCTTCTGTTCATGCATGTTTAAGCTTGTTTTCGTATCCTGGCTTTTGTGAATAATGCTACCATAAACATAGAAGTGCCGATATTTTCTTGAGTCCCTGATTTAAATTCTTTGGATTTATATCAAGAAGTGGGATTTTCTGAGCCGTATGGTTCTGTTTTTTAGTTTTTGAGGACACTCCATACTGTTTCCTGTAGCAGTTGCACCACTTTGCATTCACACCCAGTGTGCATAAGTTCCAGTTTCTCCATATTTTCACCAACACTTGTTGCTTGCTTTTCTTTCTTTCTTTCTTTCTTTCTTTCTTTCTTTCTTTTCTTTCTTTTTTTCAATAGCCATTGTTAACAGGTGTGAGGTGGTATCTCATTGTGGTTTTGATTTGCATTTCCTTGATGATTGGTGACATTGAGTATTTTTCATATACTTATTGGCCATTTATATGTCTTCTTTGGAGAAATTATCCATTCAGGTCAGCTCATATTTTAGTTGGGTTGTAGGTTTTACAAAATTTTTTCTTTTGCTGTTGACTGGTAGAGGTGGTTCTTTATATATCTAGGAGATTAATCACTTATTAGATATATGGTTTACAAACATTTCCTTTCATTTTGTAGGTTGCCTTTTCACTCTGCTGATGATTTCTTTTGCTGTGCAGAAGCTTTTCAGTTTTTATGTACTCCTGCTTGCTTAATACTAAAATAATAAAAATTAAATTGAGATCAGGGGTAAAAGCAATAGAAACCTAAGGAGAACTGTGGACATTAGAAATTTTGAGAACTTACAGTCTACAGTTGGGCTGTACATTTTGTTTCCATTGACTGAAAAAAATAGTGAATATTTCCATACTGTTTACCATAATGCTCACATTAAATCAATATTTATTTTTGTTGAATTTATTTTATTTCTAAAAGTTAGATACCCAGATATTTCTTATAAAGTTTAAAAAAATTGTGTGTGTGTGGTACTGAGGATAGAATCCAAGGGCATTCTACCTCTGAGCTACATGTCCAGCCTTATTTTTGTATTTTTATCTGAAACAGGAGCTTGTCACATTGCTGAGAGTATTGCTATATTGCTGGGGCTGGTCTTGAACCTGTGATCCCCCTGTCTCGGCTTCTCAAGTACTGGGATAATAACTGTGTGCCACCACGGCTGGAACTAAAAAATTTATTGTAACACTTCTTGGACTGACTTGTAGGTCAAGTCTGGCTATTTGTTATGGGAAAATGCATTTACTAGAATGTGCAGGAAAAATTGTGTTTGTTCACATACATTTGTAAGCTATGTTTGCTACAGTAGGTTGGGTTTACACATCAACTTTGTGATAATTAACTCATTGATCTTATTTAATGAACTTGAATGAGTTCAACCCTTTAGAGAGGCTCTGAGGATTTTTCTCTTCATCAAGAAAATATCAAGAGACCTCTGATTTGTAAAAGTTATCTTACAAGTACACAAGTAACACTGCACCTTAAAAACATACATAAAATCTTGATTTTTCTGACAACCTATCAACAGTTATAAATTAAGGTGGAATTTTAGTGCGATCATTGAACGCTTGGGTAATCTTTGGCTAAATGTAAACACATAAACATTATCCCTAGCTAGACTCTGTATATAATCTACACTCTGCTCACTACAAGGATGACTGACAAAAAATTTTTTTATAGACAAAAATTAAAACCTGTAAAAAGGTTGTACAACATGAGGTGTGATCTGGGAGTACAGGAAAATAAATTGTTAGAAAGCAGGCACTTGAAACACAGTTAAAATTTAATTGGGAAAGAGGCTGTTGAAGAGGGGCTGAGACAGGAAGCCGGGGCGGGAACACCTGGGTTGTGAAAATGAAAAAGGACGGTAGGGGAGCATTGTGAGGCGAAATTGGCTTCTTCACAGCCAAGCACACGCTGTGGTCTCTCCTTGCCACCTCTTCTTCCTCCTGCTACGCCCGCCCACTCTTCTGTTTCTTTATCTTGCTGATTTTTTCTTATCTGTCAGGTCTCAAGTCTAATGTCTTCTCATCAGAAACACCATCTTACTCTTTAAGTAGTCACCTGTCCCCACCAAACAACTCTCAGAACCTCCTTCATTTCTGTCCATTACAGCAGAGCACACATCAGTTTTCCATCATTCTTTTGGTAATACTGAGGTTGTTTGTTCCCCTTGCCCGTTGCCCACCTCCATTCCAGTTCTAGTCTCTAAATGCCATGGGAAAATTTTATTTGTCCCAGTGTCTACTAGAGTGCCCAGCAGATGGTGTCTACGCCATGGAGATCGAGTCTTCTTTATCGCTTTCAGGTAGTCTACAGGTAAGTTATCTCTGACACAAGAGAATGGCAAAGATTGTTAAAACGTTTCCATATAGAAAAATCTGTACATCTTTTTTTTGAGGTAGATACTATTTATTATTTCTCATTTTACAGGGTAGAAATCTGAGGCTTACAAGATGAAAAATAATTCCTTAATGTTACATACGTGGAAAGAGGCATTACAAGTCTTTGAACGATGTCTGACCACAATGCTAGACAGTTTGTCATCCTCTGTCTTATGAATGTCCACTAGTACTTAAACCCTGCAGTACATACACAATGTCAAGTTTTTTCCCCTCATTGGCATTTACCATCTTTTCTGAATTTTGGATTTAACATCACCACCAATAAAAACATATAAGTAGGGACAAGGTATCAAATTACAAAGCCAATCTTCTGGATGCAGTACAAAAGTTAATTAACCTAGTCACTGATACTCATATAACTCAAACACAAATTGCTTTATTTTTTAGATAAATCTCTCTATATTTTTAAAAAATATACCTTTATTTGCACATTGCAATTATGCATCACAGTGAGGTTCAGAGTGATGGGAACACACATGCAGAGGGCCTTTGGTGTGCTTCCCTCTCCGTCCCTTCCACTCCTTCCTCTTCCTGTACATGTTACTGAGATTGACACCAACAGTTTTGTGTATGTATATAGCATTATCTGAACTGTGGTCTTCATCAGATCTTCCCCCTCCCCACCTTTCCCTAAACCTCCTCCATGGCTCCATTGGACTCCTCCTCTTTTATCTGGAGTCCCTCTTGTTATCCAATTTCTCTCTAGCTTCCACATAGAGAAAATGTACAACCATTTGCTTTCTGAGACTGGCTAATCTCATTTAGCATCATATTCTGTAATTCCATCCATTTTTCTGCAAATGACATAATTTTGTACTTCTTTATGGCTGAGTAGAGTTCCATTGTGCGTATAAACCATAGTTTTGTGATCCATTCAACTGTCGATGGACACCTAAGCTGGTTCCATAATTTGGCTACTGTGAATTGTGCTGCTATAAACAGGGATATGTGTGAATGCTATCATATTCGGACTCCAGTTCCTTTGAAAAGACACTCAGGAGTGGCGTAGTTGAGTTATGTTGTGACCTCATTCCCAATTTTCCGAGGAACCTCCATACTCATTTCCATAGCAGCTGCACTAATTTGCAATCCCACCGATATTTTTTATTCTTCCCCTCTCCCTGTCCCATTTTGAGCTTTCCATCAATTTAAAATAGGACATATATTTTATGGGCAAGACACTTCTTCCTTAAAGAGCTTTCATAAGTCACTTGAACTATCCTTGGTAATTTCAAACAGACGTCCCTCTCCTCCCCAGTGACAACAGCTCTCCGTCTCTGTAGAGTTGTGTGGAAACATGGCACGCTCTTCTTCATTGCTTGGGAGGGAGCCTGGCATAGTCTGATGCAGTCTGCTCTCAGTGTTACTTCTGTGTCCTCTGAGCACTTACAATTCTGTAACTAATTTCTAATTTGCCATTACAGTGTGTGCTTATTCATTCAGCAGGTGTTCACCAAATGTAGATGAGAGCTTTGTGCAGGGGGTCACCCTTGGGAGATAAAGATTGAGGATGACTTCATCCTCATATTTGAATTGGTCAAAAACCAACTAGAAAGAGTGACCTGTCATTCACAAGACAATGGAAAGCAATCACAAGATATTTTAAAGAGTGAAAAGTTAAGAACAATTGCAAATGTTGAATAATGGGTGAATAGTTGAGCAAACTTCACTATATCTCCATGATGAAATTTGACTTTAAATCATGTTAATAATATAGAAATCATTAAAAGGCTAGGCAGAGAAAAAAACTCAGGAACTGACAAAGAAATATATAATGACCTTCTGCATTCCCAGTGACCAGAGGTGGAGTGAGCGAATCCTGAACTCCACATCCTAGCCAGGCGGCATATCGAGGCACTTTCGACAGTGACCGGAACATGTGGTATGACCAGCTAAAGCCTGTGAGGGGCCATCCCAGCTCACCTCTCCCTATACAGCGGGAGCAGAGATCAACTGCACTGCAGAGCTTGAATCAAAACTGCCACAGGAGCAGCTTCTTGCCGGAAGGAAAGAGAGGCAAAGCACAAGAAAAGTGAGTAAAGCAACAGGGGCAGTTGGTCGGAACCCAGAGAGCAGACCAGGGAGAATGGGGAAGCAGGCTCGTGTGCGGCAGTAGCAGCCGCCATCTTGTCAGTCGCCATTTTGTCTGCCGTCCACAACAGCAGGGATCTACCCAATAGATCTACAGAGGCCAAATAAGGTCTGTTCTTACAAACTTGCAGGGATTTTTATTTTGTTTCTTGCTGTTGTTTTTTGTTTTCTGGGCTTTTTGTTTTGTTTTGTTTCATTTTTACTCTGTTTTCACTTTGCATTGCTTTGATAGATCTATGTTTGTTCAGAGGATTGGTTGCTTTGTTAGCTTTTGCTAGACCCTAGAAGTCAACACGTGAAACCCACCAAAGGCACCAATAGAGCGGGCAGAAGAAATACCAGAGTAATTGCAACTCAGTACAAGATACCATTCACAGAGAGAAAATAAAAATAAGAAACCTACAAATTCAGAGAAAGTGTGCAAGAGCAGCAAAGTTATAAATTTAAGAACAGGGAAACCATGGGAAGGAAAAATACCAAAGAAACAATGAGTCAACACAACCCTACAATAACAGAACTCAACAACACTGAATGGCAGAGCTTACCAGAAGATCAATTCAGATCTTTAATAATAGAAACATTACAAAACTTCTATAAAGAATGCAGAGAGACCTGGAAAGAAATAAAGGAACAAATAAACAAAGAATCTGACACCCTGAGCAGGAATCATAGAGAAGCCTTGACGGAAGTGAAGGATGTGAAAGATGCAATAATAGAAGTTAAGGCATCAATACAAACTATAAACAGTAGACTAGAACACATGGAAAACAGAATATCACTCCTAGAAGATGACCATTCCAAAAATGAATCCATTATACATAATCTAGAAAAAAAATTCGACAGTATGAATCCGACATTGATGAGATCTGGGCCAATTTTAAAAGAGCTAACCTAAGAATAATAGGCATAGAAGAGGGATTAGAAGTTGAAACTAATGGAATATACAGCCTTTTCAAAGAAGTAATATCAGAGAATTTTCCAAACATAGAAAGAGAAGTTGACACACAGGTGCAGGAAACATATAGAACCCCCTCTAGACAAGACCAAAGAAGAAGTTCACCACACCACATAATAATCAAGCTGAGTAATGTAGAGGCTAAGGAAAGAATTCTAAAGGCAACAAAAGTCAAAGGCCAAGTGACATTTAGAGGCAAACCAATTAGAATCACTCCAGACCTCCCAAACCAAGTCATGAAAGCCAGGAGGGGCTGGAGTAACATATTCCAAATTCTGAAAGAAAATAACTTGCAGCCAAGATTCTCCCACCCAGCAAAACTCTCTCTCAAAATTGACGGGGATATAAAAACCTTCCATGACAAACAGAAACTGAAAGCATTCATGTCTTCCAAACCAGCACTAGAGAAAATACTCAAAGAGATTAACTACAAAGAAGAACTAACAAGTAAACGTCAGAACTAGAGAAACAATAATTTCCAGGAAGCAAACAATAAGCAAAGAAGAACAAACACAGCCGGGTGTGGCAGCGCACGCTTGTAATCCCAGCATTCGGGAGGCTGAGACCGGAGGATCCGGGTTCGAGGCCAGCCTCAGCTACCTAGTGAGGCACTCTGCAACTTAGTGAGACTCGGTTTCAAAATAAAGAATAAAAAATAGGGCTGGGGGTATAGCTCGGAGGTAGAATGCCCCTGAGTTCAATTCCCAGTACTGCAAAAAAAAAAAAAAAAAAAAAAAAAAAAAAAAAAAAAAAAAAAAAAAAAAAAGAAGAGGAAGAACAAACACTACTGCAAACAGAAGTCAAAACCCAAAATGTTAGGAATTAAAAATCATCTCTCAATAATCACACTGAATATAAATGGTCTCAACTCCCCAATAAAAAGGCACAAGGTGGCAAAATGGATTAAAACCCAGAATCCATCTATATGCTGCCTGCAAGAAACACACCTTACAAACAAAGATTCCCACAAACTAAGGGTGAAGGGCTGTTGTAAGGTAATTCATGCCAATGGAACTCAAAGACAAGCAGGAGTAGCAACCATGATATCAGACAAACTAGACTTCAAGCGTAAGCTTATCAGAAGAGAAAAAGCAGGTCATCTTTTACTCGCAAAAGGAACAATACAGCAAGAGGAAATAACAATTATCAACACCTATGCCCCAAACATAGGTGCAGCCACTTTCATAAAACAAACTCTGCATGATATAAAGTTACACATAGATCCCAATACACTAATTCAATACTCCTCTCACATCACTAGACCGATCTTCTAAACAAAAGGTCAGTAAAGGTGCTTCTGACCTAAGTAATACCATAAGCCAAATGGATCTATTAGACATATACAGAATATTTCACCCAACCACAGCTGAATTCATATTTTTCTCAGCAGCGCATGGAACCTTCTCCAAAATAGACCACATTCTGGGTCACAAAGAGAGCACTGGCAAATTTAAAAAATGTAACATAATTCCCTGCATCTTTTCAGACCACAATGGAGTGAAACTAGAAATCAACTCTAAGAAGACCCAGAGTAATTATGTAAACACATGGAGACTGAACACCACATTGCTGAACGAGGAATGGGTCATAGAATAAGTAAGGAGAGAAATTAAAAAATTCCTAGAAACCAATGAAAACAGAGAAACAACATATCAAAACCTCTGGGATACCTTAAAGGCAGTACTAAGAGGAAAATTTATAGCACTGAATGCCCACATAAGAAGAATGGAAAATCACCAAATAAATAATGTAATGACACAGCTCAAAGCCCTTGAAAAACAAGAACAGTCTAACCACAAAGCCAGCAGAAGACAGGAAATTATGAAAATCAGAGCAGAAATTAATGAAATAAGAATAAAGAAAATACAGAAAATCAACAAAACCAAAAGCTGGTTTCTTGAAAAAATAAACAAGATCGATAAATCATTGGCCAATCTAACCAAAATAAAGAGAGAATGAACCCAAATTACCAAAATAAGAGATGAAAAGGTGATATTACCACTGACAGTGCAGAAATACAGAGGATCATCAGAAACTATTTTGAAAAACTATACTCCAACAAAATGGAAAATCTGGAAGGAATTGACAATTTTTAAGATACATACAACCTTCCTAAATTGAGTCAAGAAGATATAGAAAACTTAAATCAACCACTAAAAATCAAAGAAATAGAAACAGCAATAAAAAGTTTACCATCAAACAAAAGCCCAGGGCCAGATGGTTTTCCAAGTGAATTTTATAAAACATTTATGGAAGAGCTAATCCCAATACTCCTCAAACTATTCCGTGAAATAGAAAGAAACAGGAGCCGCCCAAATACTTTCTATGAAGCCAACATCACATTAATACCAAAACCAAATAAAGATAGCTCAAGAAAAGAAAACTATAGGTCTATATCATTGATGAACTTAGATGCAAAACTGCTAAACAAAATACTAGTAATGCGAATTCAAAACTACATCAAGAAAATTATACACCATGACCAAGTCGGGTTTATCCCAGGGATGCAAGGCTGCTTCAACATATGAAAAACAATCCATGTAATTCACCACATAAACAGAATCAAAGACAAAAATCATATGATCATCTCAATTGATGCTGAAAAAGCATTTGACAAGATCCAATACCCATTCATGCCAGAAGCACTGCAGAGAATTGGAATAGAAGGAACATACCTCAAAATCATAGAAGCAATATACAATAGGCCTACAGCCAATATCATATTAAATGGAGAAAAACTGCAAGAGTTCCCACTAAAAACAGGAACAAGACAAGGATGTCCATTATTACCTCTTCTGTTCAACATAGTACTTGAGACTCTAGCCAGAGCAATAAGGCAAGAGAAGGAAATCAAAGGGTTAAAAATAGGGAAAGAAGAACTAAAACTATCCCTCTTTGCAGATGACATGATACTATACTTAGAAGACCCAACAAACTCATCCAAAGAACTTATAGAACTGATCAACAAATTCAGCAAAGTGTCTGGATACAAAATCAATCTACCATAAAACCACTGAAAAAGAAATCCAGAAAACAATTCCACTTACAATAGCACCCCCAAAAATAAAGTCTTAGGGATAAACCTAACCAAGGAAGTAAAAGACTTATATAAGGAAAACTACAAAAAGCTGAAAAAAGAAATCGACGAAGACCTTAGAAGATGGAAAAATATACCACACTCTTGGATAGAGAGAATGAGTATCATCAAAATGGCCATCCTCCCAAAAGTAATCTATAGATTCAATGCAATACCCATTAAATTACCAAGGTCACTCCTCAGAGACATAGAAAAATCAGTCCTAAATTCATTTGGAACAACAAAAAGCCCAGGATAGCCAAAGTAGTTCTTAGTAACAAGAACCATGCAGGAGGTATCACAATACCTGACTTCAAACTTTACTACAAAGCCACAGTAATAAAACAGCATGGTATTGGCACAAAAACAGACACACAGACCAATGAAGCAGAATAGAAGATTCAGAAACAGACCCACGTGCTTACAGTCAACTGATCTTTGACAAAGGAGCCAAAGACATACATTTGAAAAAAGATAGCCTCTTTAACAAATGGTGTTGGCAAAACTGATTAACCATATGCAGGAAAATGGAAATAAACCCCACTTTCTCACCCTGCACAAGAGTGAACTCAAGGTGGATCAAAGACCTGGAAGTCAGGCTAGAGACCTTGCAGCTACTTGAAGAGGGCATAGGCCCAACACTTCAACACATAGGCACAGATAAAAACTTTCTCAAGAAGACCCCCAAAGCACAAGCAACGCAAAGGAAGATCAATACATGGGATTGCATTAAATTAAAGAGCTTCTGCACAGCAAAGGAAACTATCAAGAACCTCAACGGAGAGCCCACAGAGTGGGAGAAAATTTTTGCCAGCTACTCTTCTGATAGAGGATTAATATCTAGGATTTACAGAGAACTCAAGAAACTCAGTTAAGAAAACAAATAACCCAATCAAAAAATGGGAAAAGAACTAAATAGATACTTCACAAAAGAAGAAATACAAATGGCCAATAAATGTATGAGGAAATGTTCAACATCATTGGCAATCAGAGAGATGCAAATCAAAACTACCTTGAGATTTCACCTAACTCCAATCAGAATGGCAACTATCAAGAACACAAACAACAACAAATGCTGGCGAGGGTGTGGAGAAGTGGGAACCCTAATACATTGCTAGTAGGATTGCAAATTAGTGCAACCACTTTGGAAAACAGTATGGAGGATCCTCAGACAAATGGGAATGAACCTAACCATATGATCCAGCAATACCACTTCTGGGTATCTACCCAAAAGAACAGAAACCAAACAATCAGACCAACGTATGTGTATCTGTGTTTATAGCTATACAGTTTACAATTGCCAAACTATGGAACCAGCCAAAATGTCTTTTAACACATGAATGGATTACAAAACTATGGGATATGTACACAATGGAATTTTACTCAGCCATAAAGAAGAACAAAATCATGTTATTTGCAGGGAAATGGATGGAACTGGAAAACATTATGTTAAGTGAGATAAGTCAGTCACAAAAAGTTAAAAATGGAATGCTCTTCCTAATATGTGGAAGCTAGGGAGAAAATTGGACGTAAGAGGGACTCCAGATGAAGAAGGAGAATCCTTAGGTGAGCAAAGAATTTGACTTAATGGAAGGTGATGGGAGGAGGGGGGACATCCTAATGAGCATGATGTACTTTCATGAACACATCAATCACTAAACTGACCTTGAGAAGGAGGGAGCAGGAGGGAATGCGGTGGGAATTGGGGAAGGGTTAAATGAGCAATGTGTGCATGTATGCCTTTACCTGTTCTAGCTTGAATCTACCAAAGATGTGTGATTACAATGCACCAATTAAAAAAAAATTTAAAAAAAAAGGATGGAAAATATCACAAATTTAAACTGTGGACTTCCTTTTCTTGGTATATTTTTCTCGGTAGCACTGAATACCATCTAACATATTTTATAGTTTGCTTATTTAATTGCTTATTATATTTGTTTCTTTCCATTAGAATATAAGCACTATGGAGGCCAGAATATTTATCAGTTTTTTGTAATTTTTACTGTATTTAGAATAGTGCCTGGTACATGGTAGGCACACGATGAATATTGAGTGAGTGAGTGTATTGTTAGAATATAGAAGGGAATAATGAAATAATAGAAAAATTAGAAAAGGTGATTGGGAAGTAGAATTATAGAGAATGATTTTTTCAAACATATATGCAAATACATATGCATTACTTTTGTAAGAAGATTCTCTGCATACTTATATATTTATATCAATGTATGTGTATAATGACTGGAGGGAAATTCAGCAGAAAAGTAGCTTTCTTTGAATGAGGCTAATGTAAATCTTTTTTTTTTTTTTTTTTTTGCGGTACTGGGGATGGAACTCAGGGGCATTCTACCTCCGAGTAACACCCCCAGCCCTATTTTTTATTCTTTATTTTGAAACCGAGTCTCATCAAGTTGCAGAGTGCCTCACTAGATAGCTGAGGCTGGCCTCGAACCCGGATCCTCTGGTCTCAGCCTCCCGAATGCTGGGATTACAAGCGTGTGCCACCACGCCTGGCTAATGTAAATCTTAAATAGATGAAATACCAATTTTTTTACTTTAAAACTTTCTCCTCCTCCTCCTCCTGTTTCTCCTCTACTTTCTTTTCTATGTAGTATTGGGGATTTATCCAGAGGAATTCTACCTTCTAGCTACACCCCCAGCCTTATTTGGTGTCTATTTTTAAACAGGGTCTCACTAAGTTGCTGAGGGCCTTGCTAAGGTGCTGAGGCTGTCTGTGATCTTCCTCTCTCAGCCTGCTAAGTACCTAAAAGTAATTTAATAAAGAAATTTTAAAAAAGGAAAGAAAAATCATTTATAATCAGAACTTTGTCAATTTGATAGAGAACATAAAAAGAATAAGGTTCCCCTTTGCATTCATGTTAGTTATACTCAATACTGAAAACTTTCCTTTAAAATAAAAATTCCAGAAGATTAGATAGCTGTGGGGCTTAAACTCTGTTTCATTTGCTAGAAATAATGTGTACATTAGAGGCTTTATACTGAATGGGCTTAAATAATTTAGATAGAATGGAAAGGAGAATATTCATTAGCTTTCTTTGGAATTCAAGAATTTGTGCTTTATTCTTACTTTGACACTTTGGTACACAAGTCCTTTGAAAGACCAAATATCTTAAAAGGGTTTGAAACAAATCCTTGGGAATTCAAGTTTTAACCCCAAATGCCCTCTCTAGCACACAGTGATCTTTTAAAAAAAAGTCCCCCCCCCCCCCCCCCGATAATAAAACAGGAAGCCCCAAGGTTGCGATATCATGTGAGAAACCTTCCAATGAGCCATGGAGGTCCATTTGAGATGTTGTAATTAATAGAGCTTCTGTTGAAAATTTCATGAGGAATGTTGTTCTCCATCAGAATCATTTCAAGTTTGATGAAATTTAACTATGTGCTTTGCATGCGAATGTAGGCTCAAAGAAAAAGAAAGAAAGGACATTGATTTTAGTTACAAACTTGGCAGTTGTTCTAACACGTACATTCTCTGCAAAGCATAAAAATTCAGGCTGTTTTGGTTGGGTGGCTGGCAAGCAGCGTTATATTTCTTATCTTTTCAGGAATAATCTCTTCAGATCTCTTTAAGTGTACTGTAAATATTTTGATCAGGTTACTTTGGTAATCCATGAGCTAAAAAGAACTTTGGGGAAGATATAGACATTGCCTTCTGGGACATAGTTGTTATTATCAATCCGGAGGAAAAAACATACAAACCATGTGCTGTGGGTGCTGGAATATAATTTGGTATGGGTGTGTAAGGAAAGGGATTCCATTTAGAGATAACTACAGAGAAATTATAGTCATGAACCCAGCTCTTTCTAAGAATGATTTTAAAGAGTTGAATGTGAAAATACCAATGTGCTACAAAAAGCAACATCCATGTCTTTTTTTTTTTTTCATTTAAAATTTTAATTAACAATATCTCTTTGGGAGGCTAAGACAGGAGAATTACAGGTTCAAGGACATCTTCAGCAACTTAGGGAGACTCTCAGCAACCTAGTGAAACCTTGTTTCAAAAACACAAAAAATAAAAAAGGTTAGGGGTGTAGCTTGGAGGTAGAATGCCCCTGGGTTCAATCCCCAGTACTTAAAAACAACAACAAAACCCCCAACTTCCTCCCTCCCTCCCTCCCTCCCTTCCTTCCTTCCCTCTCTCCATCTCCATCTCCATCTCTATCTCTATCTCTATCTCTATCTCTATCTCTATCTCTATCTCTATCTCTATCTCTATCTCTATCTCTATCTCTATCTCTATCTGTATCATCTCTTTCTTTGTACTTGGGATGGAACCCGGGCCCTCTAACTCTGGGCTGCACCCCTAGACCTTTTTTATTTCTTTTTTGGAAACAGGGTCTCCCTAAGTTGCTGAGATCTTCACTAAGTTGCTGAGGCTGGCTTCGAACCTGCAATCCTTCTGTCTCAGCCTCCCAAGGACTGGAATTACAAGTGTGTGCCACCATGCCTGGCTTGAGAGCAGGTATTTATTTATTTATTTTGTGGTACTGGGGATTGAACTCAGGGGCATTCTACCTCTGAGCTATACCACCAGCCCTATTTTTTTTATTCTTTATTTTGAAACAGGGTCTCACTAAGTTGTGGAATGCCTCACTAGGTAGCTGAGGCTGGCCGAGAACCCGGATCCTCCAGTCTCAGCCTCCCAAATGCTGGATTACAAGCATGTGCCACCACGCCCGGCTTGAGAGGAGGTATTTCTTAATCTCTTAACTACAGTGCTTCTCCAACTTTAATGTGCCACCTTGGAATCTTCCTAATGTGGATTCTGACCCGGGACATCTGTGTGGAGCCTGAGATCCTGCATTTCCAACAAGCTCCCTGGTGAAATCAACGTCGTTGATCATGGCTCCATGGTACTTCCCCAGATCCATCCCCTCTCCTGCCCCCTCCTAAACGACCCCAAGCCCATTGGGATATGGAGAGTTTAAGGAAAGGATGTTTTCTTACTTTCCTTACATACCCAGGGCTAATTTGTAGAGTCTCGCATAGAATAGTGTTCAGCTAGCACCAGGTGATTGCGGCACCAGGGGTAGTTTGTAAATAACAGCTGTCCTTCATGCAATGTGGGCTTACTGAACAGTTTTTTTAATGTACTTTTGGTAACATTCTAGTCTCTAGAACTGATAGAATGGGACAAGTATGGAACCGGGAGACGTATCCTACACCAGGACTCAAACATTTGCTACTCGCGACTCCTCACGTGTGTGGCATCAGCTCTCTGAGCCTCAGTCTCTTCACCAGGAAAACAGTGGGGTTGACACCTACAACACAGGAAGCACGTGAAAATTCAAGGGGGCATATGTATGGAAAGCATGTATTCCACTTTGGAATACAAGAGGCACAGATTGAATGCTGATTTTCTTTCTACTTTTTCAACTCTACTCTGGGGTTCTGAACCAAAAGAGTAAAGTTTCTACAGGTTTGAAAGTTGTGGGCAAGAGAAAATCGAAAAATGTCAGATTGAAGTACACATCATCTTCTTCATACTTAAATGTACCACTTTTTTTTTTTTTTTTTGGTACTGGGGATTGAACTCAGAGGCATTATACCTCCCCTTTTTATTTTTAAATTTTGAAACAAGGTCTCACCAAATTGCTAAGGCTGGCTTCGAAACTGTGATTCTCCTGTCTCAGACTCCCAAGTACTGGGATTACAAGCATGCGCCACCATGCCTGGTGTGCCTTGTGTATTTTGAAATGGAAAAATATATTACATAAAATAACTTGTATCATAAAATTAGTACAGTTGGTATTTTGAGCTTAGAGAGAAATCATAGTTTTATTAATTAGACGAAGGATGTCCAACCGTTTTCATTTGGATCTAAAAGTTACTCTGCTTTGTGAAATAAGGCAGAATGACAGCCAGGAAGTGCATGCCTGTAATCCCAGTACTTGGGAGGCTGAATCAGGAGGATCGCAGGTTCTAGGTCATCCTTATGCAATTTAGAGAGGCCCTCAGCAAAATAGCAAGACACGATTTCAAAATAAAAAATAAAATGGGGCTGAGGGTTTAGCTCAGAGGTAGAATATCCCTGGGTTTCCCCAGTAATACCCTCCCCTCCCCCGAAAAAAAGAAATATAGCATAACAAAGTTTTGTGCCCAGTTGTGAAATCAAGCTGTATTAATATGATCTGCTGCATAACAATATCGACAAACTCAGGGGCTGTAAGGAGCACAGAGTAAAGTTTAATTTATCATCTCTCAATTTCTACGGTTCAGGAGTCCAGTCTTGGTTTATGGTCTCCTGAAAGGATGTAATCAAGACATCAGGCTAGGTTCTCATCTGGATACTCATTTGAACCAGCTGATACTCAAATGAGGGAGGATCTGCTTCTAAGCTTACATGATTGTTGGCAGAATTCAATTCCTTGAGACCAAAGGGGGGAGGGCTCCAGTTGTTGGCTTGCTGTCAGCTGGAGGTGCCCTAGTGCCCAGAGCTGTCTTGGGTTTCTTGTCTCCCAGTCTGGACACTTGCTTCATCAGAGCTGGGAAGGGGAATCGTTTTCTTGTAAGATGATCACAATCCTATGTAATGTAACCATGCAAGGAGCACCCCAACATGAGGGACTAGAAGCAAGCCACAGGCCCAGCCCAAGTTAGGGGGGGGAGGGGATCACGCAAGGGTATGCAGAGCAGGGGACAGAAATCAGGTGAACAACTGGAGAGTCTGTCTGCCATGTAAACACGTGTTTAAAAGTAAAATGAGTAGCCAGACATGGTGGTACATGCCTGTAATCCTGGTACTTGGGAGCCTGAGACAGGAGGATCGCAGATTCAAGACCAGCCTCAGCAACTTAGTCAGAATCTCAGCAACCTAGCAAGATCCTGTTTCAAAACAAACAAACAACAATAGAAAGGGCTGGGGGTAGCTGGGGGTAGTGGCCCACATTTGTAATCCCAGCATTTGGGAGGCTGAGACAGGAGGATCTGGGTTCTCAGCCAGCCTCAGCTGCTTAGTGAGGCCCTCTGTAACTTAGTGAGACCCTGTTTCAAAATAAAGGATAAAAAATAGGGCTGGGGCTGTAGCTCGGAGGTAGAATGCCCCCAGGTTTCATCCCCAGTACCAAAAAAAAGAAAGGGCTGGGGGGTTCCTTCCCGGGTAATACACACATGTGCGCGCGTGCGCGCACACACACACACACACACACACACACACACACACACGGTAAAATAAGCACTAATATATGGAAAAAAAGGGAAAGGTAATATGTTTTTTTAGACAATATCAAACATCGTGTATAGAATGTCTCTACATTCATAAATAAACTGATAGAAATTAGGACAAAAAGTGCTCACACACTCAATTTGGTTTGATCATTCTGATTTTGTAACTTTATTAGAAATTTCTGCTTTGATGCTTTAGTTTATGATGAAACTTGAAGACACAAGTTTCATCCACACAGTCATACATTTCTCTATCAATAACCGATTTGGAATACTTTAAAATTAATCTTGCAAGTTGTAAAGCAGAATGAGGAAAAGGCCTTGTCATCACAGTTTGATAGAGAGATTTGGAAAAATCTTGGGCTACATTCCCAGCCCCAGACCAGACACTCTTCTGCATCAGTAGCATTTGATGGCACTTCCCCCAATCAATCAATAAGTACGCGCTTTAATGTTCAATGTTATGAATTTCTAAAATAGGGGGGTCTTGGATGCATTTCTGTTTCTGAATCTCAAAACCAAAGTGCATAAATCAGAATGAATTTTCCAACTTGCAATTATTTCCATTTAATAAAATTGCTCCTTTTCTTCTGTCCTTGAAATCAGAAATGTTATTAGAAGAAAAATGTCTGTTAAATGTGCTGTGATCTTGTCTCCAGTAGCAATCACCACAGACAGACCTAGTTTAAAATCCTTTCTCACAGGATTTGAGGAACAGCTGGAAGCATTGTATACTGAGTAGTAATGAATGTGCATCACACACACACACACACACACACACACACACACACACACATTCTGAAACTCTTAGCCTAAAATCTTTCTGCTTTTGAAAAGGTAAAAACTACTTATGTAAATAAATGATTAAAAGACAAATTTACTTAATAAAACATTTCTTCAGTTTCTCTCTAATACTTTTGAGATTATTATTTGCTCTGCATTACATTAAATGTTTCTTTTTCTTTATTAAAAATAGAAGTCAGGCCTGGTGGCACACACTTGTAATTCCAGTACCTGGGGGGCTGAGACAGGAGGATCATAGGTTCAAGTCCAGCCTGGGCAATTTAGTGAGACTCTGTCTCAAAATAAAAAAATAAAAGGGACTGGGGGTGTAGCACAGTGGTAGAACCCCTTTGGGTTCAATCTCTAGTACCCACAAAAAAAAAAGAGACGAATGGATAAATGAAATAATCACCTAAAAAACCAATACCAAGAGATGATCAATAATATTTGGTCTATTTCTTTTTTGCCCAATCTTTATGTATAAATGCATACACATATGCTTATTATAATAGTGTAATTTCAATTATATATTATTATATTATTCTATAATATGCATATATTATGTGTTTAAGCTTATATATACTTAAAATATTCTGCTTTTATACCTTGGTAATCTTTTATAATTAAAATGTCATTATATAGCATCATTCATGATGGTTCTTTTTATTGAAAATTTTATTATTTGCTTTTTGATTTAGAGTTTAAATTAAAAATTTTATTTTAAAGCTAAAAATTTGAGCCGGGCAAGGTGGCACAGGCTTGTAATCCCAGTACTTTGGGAGGCTGAAACAGAGGGATCGCAGGTTCGTGGCCAGCCTCAGCTACTTAGTGAGACCCTCTGCAACTTAGTAAGAACCTGTTTCATAATAAAATAGGGATGAGGGTGTAGCTCAGAGTTAGAATGTCCCTGGGCTCAATCCCCAGTACTGCAAAAAAAAAAAAAAAAAGGCTAAAATATTTTATTTTTAATTAATTAATTAATTTATCGGTACTGGGTATTGAACCTAGGGGAATTCTAACTCTGAGCTACATCCTCAGCCCTTTTTAAATTTTTGTTTTGAAACAGAGTCTTGCTAGGTTGCTGAAAGTCTTACTACATTGCCGAAGTTGTCCTTAAACCTGCCTTCTTTCTATCTCACACTCCCAGGTAGTGGGATTACAGGCATGTATCACCATGCCCGGCTTATTTTTAACTTTTTATATGATAAAGTAGAACTATGTGCTTATCACCCAACTTCAACAATCATCAGGACATGATCCTGCCTTATTGCTTTGTGTGTGTGTGTGTGTGTGTGTGTGTGTGTGTGTGTGTGTGTGTGTGAGATACTGGGGATTGAACCCAGGGGCATTCTATCTCCGAGCTACATCCCCAGCCCCCTAATTTTTAGGCTTTATTTTTGAAAGAGGTTCTCACTAAGTAGCTGAGGCTGGCTGCAAACCCGGATCCTCTGGTCTCAGCCTCCTAAGTACTGGGATTACAAGCGTGTGCCACCATGCCTGGCTCCTTGTTGTTTTAAATTAGAAAAATAAGCTAATAACCTCTCACCCATTCCCTATGTTATTGGGAGGGAAATACATACACATAATTTCATCTGCAAATATTTCAGTATATCTCTAATATATAGCACTTGTAAAAAGCATAATTACAGCTGGGTATGGTGGTGCATGCTTGTAATCCCAGTACTTGGGAGGCTGAGACAGGATCACAGGTTTGCAGCCAGCCTCAGCTACTTATTGAGGCCCTCTGTAACTCAGTGAGACCCTGTTTCAAAATAAAGAATAAAAAATAGGGCTGGGGGTGTAGCTCAGAGGTAGAATGCCTCTGGGTTCAATCCCCAGGTCCGAAAAAAAAAGCATACTTTTAATACCAATGCATTAATTTGAACTGGTACCCAAGAAACAATGCATTTTTATTGTAAAATATTGAACACTACAGATGTTTATGATGCAAAAAGTGAAAAATTCCTCTCCCACCTAAATTCCACTCCCTGGGATAATCACATGAACGTTTATCTGCATATTATTCTAGATCTTAGACAATGCCTTCTCTGTATCAATCTAAATGACTCCCAAGTGAGGGCCGTTCTGTCTTGCCTTTGAACGAGTGCATGTTTTAGCATACAATAATTCTAATTATATATGTTTTCTTACCTGGTTTTAATGTCAAGTCATTTTATACCCTTAAATTAAAGATGTAGGCAGAGCGCTAGAAACATTTGAAATAGAACAAGATATTATCAATTGGTAAATGAGAAGATTTATGTTTATGCTGTTGAATTGATTTTCTCCAGTGTGTGCCTACCTAATTCTTCCATAAACATGCACTTGCTAATACGACACATTTTAATTTTAAATGACCATAAAACCATCTAACCAGATTCCATTCCAGTAATTTATAGACTGGTTGTTGTTTTACTGCTCCCCTTACAAAGAGGACAGGGGTGGGGTAGGGGGTGGGGTGGGGAGAGACCAGGAAGGCTAGAGCCTCACTGTTCCTTTAAGTGAGAAAAGATGCTTTGCCTTCCACAATTTTATATCCTTTCTCTTCTGACATATTTCAACCTAAAATCAACATCTCTTGAGAAGTGCTCTCTCTCACTCTTTTTTTTTTTTTTTTGGTATTTGGGAGGAACCCAGGGACATTCTACCTCTGAGCTACACCTCAGCCCTATTTATTTTTTTATTTGGAAACAGGGTCTCAGTTGCTGAGAGTCTGGCTAAGTTGCTGAGGCTGTCCTCCAACCTGCCATCCTCCTGTCTCAACCTCCAAGTACTGGGATTATAGACAGGCACCGCCACACCTGGCCTGTAATCATGCTCTTGTTAGTAACACTGGTGTGTCCATTTGCTCTGGATAGCAGTCCCCAAAACGGTTGTTTACAAAATTAAAGATAAGAATTCTGTGTCTTTGCTTGTTTTAAAAAATCCCACCACAAACCGGGCGTGGTGGCTCATGCTTGTAATCCCAGCATTCGGGAGACTGAGACCGAAGGATCCGGGTTCGCAGCCAGCCTCAGCTACATGGTGAGATACTCCACAACTTAGTGAGACTCGGTTTCAAAATAAAGAATAAAAAATAGGGCTGGGGGTATAGCTCGGAGGTAGAATGCCCCTGAGTTCAATCCCCAGTACCGAAAAATAAATAAGTAAATAAATAAATAAATAAATAAATAAATAAATAAATAAATAAATAAAAATCCCACCACAGCTGGGCGTGGTGGCACATGCCTGTAATTCCAGTACTTGGGAGGCTGAGACAGGAGGATCTCAGGTTCGAGGACAGCCTCAGCAAGTAGTGAGATTCTCATCAACCTAGTGAGACCCTTTTCCAAACAAACAAACAAACAAACAAACAAACAAAAACAAAACTAAAATAGGGCTAAGAGTGTAGCTCAGAGATAGAATGCCTCTGGCTCCAATCTCCAGTACCAAAAAAACAAAACAAACCCAAAACGACAAAAAACCAAAACAAAACAAAAAGAAAAATGAAAAAAAAAAAATCCCACTACAATATTACATGTAGTGGTGACATAATTAAAGGTATCTTACTTATCTGAAAGCTTGTGAATTCATCAGGGTTCTCCAGAGGAACAGAACCAATATCATTAAAGGAGGAGATTTCTTAGATTGGCTGACATGATCACAGGTTGGATAGTTCCACATTGGCCGTCTGCAGGCTGGAGAGCTGGGGAACCAGTAGTTGCTCAGTCCATAAAGCTGAAGTCTCAAAACAAGGGAACCAATGTTGCAGCCCCAGTCTGCGGCTGAAGGCCTGTGACTCGCGGTAGTGTTGCTGGTGCAAGTCCACATTCAAAGGACATCAGCCTGGAGTCTGATGTCCATGGGCAGTAGCAGCAGTAAAAAACATACATTTTTTTTTTTTTTTTGGTACTACAGATTTAACCCAGGGGTATTCTAGCTCTGAGCTACACCCCCAGCCTTTTATTTTTATTTTTATTTTTTAAAGGGTCTTGCTAAGTTGCTGAGGGTCTAGGTATGTTGCTGAGGCTATCTTTGAACTTGTGATCCTTCTGTCTCAGCCTCCCAAATTCTGGGATTATAGGCATGTGCCGCAACTTGCGAGCTTCCCATTCTTCCTCTTTTTGTTCTGTTTGGGCTAGCTGCTATTGGACAGTGTGGGGACGTTCAGTACAGTTCTTCCCCACTCTGTTTGCTGACTCTCATGCCAATCCTCGCTGAAAACACCCTCTCAGACACACTCAGAGGTGTTCTTTTTTGTTGTTTGTTTTTGTGATACTCGAGATTGAACCCAGGAACATTCTACCTCTGAGCTCTTCCCCCAGACCAATTTTTTATTCTTTATTTTGAAACAGTGTCTCACTAAATTGCGGAGGGCCTTACAAGTTGCTGAGGCTGGCTGCAAACCTGCAATCCTCCTGTCTCAGGCTTCCAATTACTGGGATTACAAGTGTGTGCCACCATACCTGGTTCAGAAGTGTTCTTTACTAACTTTCTAGATGTCCTTGAAGCCAGTCAAGTTGACAACCATGATTAACCACTACAACTTGCTCACCTGTGTGCTGGTGCACAGGCTGGAGGGATTCAAAGGCAAGAACTCCAGCAAGTGGCTTCTTTGGTGGATGATGCTGTCAAGATAGCTGGACTCGTTCACGTGGGCTCAGGCATCAAAATTCAAGTGTTACAGCAAGTAATGTGGAAAGCATGTGGATTTGTATGACACAGCTCAGGAGTCATATAGCTGGTGAAAGTCTTCCCTGGAGGTCATAAAGAATATTTCTTTAAATTGGAATATATGCTTGTTCCATCCATTACAGTCATTTTATCATTAGCCCGAGGACAAACATCTAAAATGAGTAAATAATTAGAAAAGAAAGCAGAAGCTTAAGAAAAACAATACCGATATAAAAAGAATTATGAATAGAAAAAAGTAATTGCAAGAAAATGTGCCACAGAGCAGATGAAGATTATGCGTCAACATTTCTTTATGAATTAAGCATACTGAAAGCTTCACTTCTGTATCATAAGAGCACAAAGCAGAGGGAAATAAAACAATTATGGAAAAGAGGAGGAGACTACAAAACAAGAGGAAGCATGAACTGGCAGAGTTCCAGAAAGAAATGGAATTATAGTAATGGCTCATCAAAGAAATGAAGGTGAAATTGGATGTAATAACCAGAAAATGTGCTTAAACTATGGTAAGTGATAAAGAGGGCCTAAGGAGGAGAAGAGTAAAAAGGAGATGGGAATATATAGCCGATAAAGAATCAGAGAGAAAAGGGTTCATTCAGTGGAATATGCTAGAGGTCTAAAATGATAAGGGAAGCTACGTAGTGATATGAAATAATGTGTTTTTCAATGAAAAAAAATAGCAAGGCACAGAACTATGTATACAGTGCTCTGCCATCTGTGTACAAAAGAGACAAGTATGTTGCTTACATGTGCACAGAACAGCTCTGGGGGAGCAGCGAGGCCTAGGGATGCACCTGGAAGAGGGACTTCTCCCTGCATACTTTTTTGTACCGTTTGAATTTTGAGTCATATTAGTATATTTTTAATTTTTAAAAATATTTTTATCAGTGCACTGTAGTCTCACATTGTAATGCAGTTTGGACTGGTAGTGACATACATGCACACAACCCTTGGCGGGCTTTCCCTCGGCTCCCTCTCCACTCCCCGTCCCCATACAGGATTTTGTGATTGGTATTGGTATTCTCACACGTGAACCTAATGTCAGTGAAAGTGTTTCCTCCTAGTGTATCTCATATTCAGAAGTTAAATTACAGGCAAACAAAAAGAATTTGTGTATATCCAAAGGAAATGAAGTCAACATACCAAAGAGACACGTGCATACCCACGTTGATTGCTGCAATGTTCCCAGTAGCCATCATACAGAATCAGCCTCGGTGCCCATCAACAGAAGATTAATAAAGAAAACATGGTGCAGATACACAACAGAGTGTGATTCAGCCATGAAGAAGAAAGGAATTCTGCCATTTGCAGGAAAATAGTTGGAACCGGAGGACATCATGTTAAAAGAAAGAAGCCAGACACAGAAAGAGAATTGCATGTTTTCTCTAGCATGTGGAAACTAAAAAAAAAAAAGAAAGAAAAAGAATCTGTGTGTGTTATGGTTGCTTTCTCACCTCCCATCCATTCCTCAACACACTGAAGCTGACTTCCCCAGCATGCCTTCAGATTGCTTTTGTCAAGATCACCAAGGACTTCTGTGTGGCTACTTCCGATGGTCACTTTTCAGGCTTAATTTCAGCAAATTCTGAGTATCACTAGGTCCAGTTTACTGCTTTTCCCTCTTGAGACTCTCTACACATGTTCTTGTTTTGTTGTTGTTGTTTTTTTCCCCTCACTCTGGCATGAATGTCATGATCCTCTGGTTTTGGTTCCAGGTTCTGTCTTCCTTCCAGAGGTGAGTCTACCTCCTTGCATTGTTTAAATATCATCTGTTGCCCTAGGAGTCTTGCGTTTACAACACAAGCTTGGTTTGCCATAGTAATTCCAATCACAGTAAAATATTCCACCTGTTTGTTATTTGAGACAGCCTTGCTTCTGTCTGATGCCCGCCTCCACACACCCCTGCCCACGTCACATGCATTAATAAGCCTTCTTATTTCTACTCCTCACACTGCATCTCAAGTCCATCCATTTCCTCCATCTCCAGTACCATCATCATGTTCCGGCCAACTCTTCTCTGAACGATTGCAGGATTCCTCCCATGATTGTTTTCATGTTGCTTCCTGCTGCCCCAACACTCTAGACATCTGTCTTCCATGTAGCAAGTGAAGATTTAGCTCAGAGGACACCCTGCGCAATGGTTTCGTCTGTATTCAGCAGCACACCTTAGCACAGTCTATGACCAGAAAACCAGGTCTTCTGAAGCCTTCAATGCCATTTTGTGTATTCTTCTCCCTGCTCGATCCTCCTGGCTTTTCTTTTCTTTTCTTTTTTTTGGCACTGGGAATTGAACCAGGGGCATTCTACCTCTGAGCTACACCCTGAGCCCTATTTTATTTTTATTTTGAAAGAGTTTCACTAGGTTGATGAGAGTCTCACTATTTGCTGAGGCTATCCTCAAACCTGTGATCCTCCTGTCTCAGCCTCCCAAGTACTGGGATTACAGGTGTGCGTCACCACGCCCTGCCTGGCTTACTTTATATTCCTGGAGTATGACATTCTCTTTCTCACCTCAGGACCTTTGTACACGCTGTTCTTTCCACTTGAAAAGCTCTTTCCCTGTCTTCTTATCCGATTCTTCAACTTAGCTCACGTCTGTCTTCCCCAGAGAGACCTTTTCTGGCAAACTTCTATAGAGATGGCCTTCCCCAGACATTTGCTATCTCAGAATCTATGACATTTCATCTAGCCATTCTGTTTTGGAGTCCTTTGGGGATTCTGTGGATTCTGGCTGACTAAAGGCGTTGACCATTTGAATATAGAACAGGTGAGAGGGCAGAGGCTGGTGTGGGCCTTGTTACCAGCAGAGGAGAAGAGAGCACACATCATTGTCAAACTATATGTGCAGTAAAAGAGGCAAGAACAAACCCAGGAGAGGACTAATGATTATTATCCTGGCCCAAGGGAATTGGCAGATGGGGGAATAATATCTTTTGAGAGAAACAGGCATCCATTTGCCATCTTGTAATCCCTAAAGATACCTAATTACCTCCAGTAGCAGCATTAATCAGAGCTTAAAGATGGCATATTGCATTAGATTTTGAGCACAATTTGGACCATAAGGTCTTTAGAGCGCATCCAGCATAGCGTTTCTTTTTCTAATAAGCAAATTAAGAAGTGGAGGGGTTAAATGAGACTCGCAAGGTCATTCCACCACTGGGTCGACTTGCTGAGATTTAGAATCCAGATAGCCTCCTTCTGCTTCAGGGGGATTCCCACCACACTCAATTAATGCCTTAGCTTTGAATTCCTACAGGCATAGGGGCCGGAGATCTGTATGGACTCAGGTAAGCCTCTCAAAAAATATGTTTTTTCCAGCAGTTTCTGAAATAGAAGCACAACAGGTATTTTTGCTGTTTTTCTTTTAAACAGGTAGGTTTTAAATTTCATTTCTTAATAAAATAACCTTTAAAATATAGGAAATGAGCCAGGTGTGGTGGTGCAGGCCAGTAATCCCAGTATTTGGGAGGCTGAGACAGGAGGATCGTGATTCTAGGACAGCTTCAGCAAGTAATGAGACTCTTATCAGCCTAGTAAGACCCTGTTTCTTTCAAATAAGAAATAAAATTGGGCCGGGGATGTAGTTCAAAGGTAGCCTTTGTACCCAGTCTCACACACACACACACACACACACACACACACACACACACACACACACACAAATATTTATATAAGTAAATAAATATATATATGCAATGGCATCATTTTAAAAATAGAAAATAGCTGGGCATGCTGGTGCATGCTTGTAATCCCAGTACTTGGGAGGCTGAGACAGGAGGATTGCAGATTTGCAAGCAGCCTTCACTACTTTATGAGACCTTCTGCACCTTAGTGAGATCCTGTTTCAAAATAAAGAATGAAAAATAGGACTGAGGATATAGCTCAGAGGAAGACTGCCCCTGAGTTCAATCCCCAGTAACACACACACACACACACACACACACACACACACACTCACACACACAAACACACAAGAAAATAAAAATTAGGATTAGTAAAAATTATAAAGTACAAGCCATCCACAAACTTTTCCTTTGCCCTTTGGATAACAACATTTTGGTGTTGATTTTGTCTTTGGAAGACTAGCTCAGAACAAAGGAATTGTCTTCTTTTCCTGTGTGCTCGTTGTTTGTATGAATTTGAACCTCACTGAGACGCATAATTACAATGCACAAATAAAAATATATACGTATATGTGTATATGTTTGTCTATGTAAAAAATGTCTTCTTTTAATTTCGAGTCTACAACCCTGCTACCAAAAATACCAACAAATGAGGCAGGTGTTTCTTATCTCTGGTCACTAAGATGAGATATAATAACAAAATAGGTACACTTTTGGGGCTTAAATATTTTTTCATTTGTTTTAAAATACCTTCAACGAGACCTTAAGTATTTCCAGTGAAATGTGTAAAGTAGGTGAAAAATCATCTTAAGAAAGAATTCTGGGTCTGTGAATATATTAAGCCTGTGTTTTTCATTTATTCACCTCATTTGATTTGAGCCCCATGAAACAGATGTGTGGGAGGCTGCTATGGTTTTTTTTTTTTTTTTTCCTCTTCTGTTGCTGCAGTTGTTATTTTTTTCTCCAAGCACAAATGCGTTTTCTTTGCCCAGGCTGCGACTTGGGAGCTTGGCGGGGAGGGCCCAGCAAAGGCACAGGGCTGAAGCGTGTGTGGGTGCCATCCCAGGTGGTTACTGAGGAATCAGACTTCCAAAGAAGGAAAGGACAACAACAACAAAAATAATTTTGACTCTATTTCAGCAAGTTAAAGTCATTGATGTGTTTTCTTTCGTAGCTCCTGGGGAGGAAATAGAATTATATTGTGTCTCTAATGCTCTTTGGAACCAGTGAAAAGAAAAATAATGACTGGGTATACTGTGGCGTGGGTGACCCTGGAAGTTCCAGAACATTCTCCTCATGTCAAACATTAAGATCTTCAAGCACTGAATTTAAAATAAACGCTTCCTTCTCTCTCCTTGTGGCTAAACAGAAAAGCTTTTGAATGAAAACTTGGTAACCAGACAGATCCAATTATGAACTGTCTATTCTTGGGTAAGTTAACTATCTACCTAAGTCCTGATCCCTTCTCACAGTGTTATGAAAATTGAGAAAAATCGGCCAGTGCAGTGGTTTTGCACAGGGGTCTGGGGTTCAAAAAATATTTCCCGCTTTATTTGAGGCAGGTGAGAAGGGAGGACTAGAAGGAAGAGGTCAGGAAGGGGAAGGGAAAGGGAGGAGTTTTGTTTTGTTACTGAAGATTGAACCCAGAGGCATTCTATGTCCGAATTACACCCCTAGTCCCTACTTACTTTTTATTTTGAATCAGGGTCTCACTAGGTTGCTGAGAGTCTTGCTACATTGCTGAGGCTGTCCTCGAACATTAGCTTGTCCTGTCCCAGCTTCCCAAGTACTGGGGTTACAAGAGTACATCACAACATCTGGTTAAGGGAGGAGGTTTTGAAAGTGGGTTAGAGCTGGGTGTGGTGGCGCACGCTTGTAATCCCAGTACTGGGAGGCTGAGACCGGAGGATCTGGGTTCGTGGCCAGCCTCAGCTACTTAGTGAGGCCCTCTGCAACTTAGTGAGACCCTATTTCACAATAAAGACTAAAAAAATAGGGCTGGGGATGTAGCTCAGAGGTAGAATGTCCCTGGGTTCAATCCCCAGTACTAAAACAAATAAAAAAGAAAGTGGGTTAGGAGCTAATGTGATGGGGTGCGGCGTGTTCCCCAATAAATTCGGGTTCTTGATATCCGTGAAGAAAAGAATTTCAACACTTATCAGTCACAACATCTGGCAGGTTTATTTTTAAAGAAAAACTGGGAAAGAAAAAACTGGGATGCAGGAAAAGAAGGGGAGTGAAAAAGGGTCCCTGGCCACCTATTCTTAGGGCATGTTCCCCGATTACGAGCCCGAGCTGAGAGAGAGAACACGTGGAAAATCCAGGGGGTATATGAGAGGGCGGGGTCCTCATTTCCAGCCCCTCTCTCTCAGGTTCCAAGTGATCGATAGGTTGAGCTCCAGGTGAGGGCAGGTCCCAGACAAGCTGGCTCCTCCTCTTTTCAGGTGTGTACTGCTTAGGTGGGCTGGGCTCTTCCGGAATTTGGCGGTATGGGTCTCTCTTGGGCCGAAACAAAGAAAAAACTTCCAAGGGGTGGAGTTTTGGACTCACACTCTCCAGGTTTTTAAAAGGCTAAAAACTATATTTTTATGAATTTTCCCGATACCTCCTTCTACCTAACATTTCACTTCTAAGCTACCTCATCACTAAGATGAGAGAGTTCTGCTCTCATCGAAGGTTAACTCAGGTTTTATCCACAAAAATTCCTTCATTAAATCAAGCTATACTTTCCCCTTGTGACTTTCTTCAGCTTTTATTGTTAACATTTTAAAATTGAGCTGGGCGTGGTGGCGCACGCTTGTAATCCCAGCATTTGGGAGGCTGAGACTGGAGGATCTGGGTTCGTGGCCAGCCTCAGCTACTTAGTGAGGCCCTCTGCAACTTAGTGAGACCCTGTTTCAAAATAAAGAATAAAAAATAGAGCTGGGGGTATAGCTCGGAGGTAGAATGCCCCTGAGTTCAATCCCCAGTACTGCAAAAAAAAAAAAAAAAAAAAAAATAAAATAAAATAAAATAAAATAAAACTGAAGATCAGTGGAGATTCCTCAGAAAACTGAGAATGAATCCCCCATATGATCCAGATATTCCACTCCTGGGTATTTTTCCAAAGGGACTGAAATCAGAAAATTATCGTAATATATGCATGTCCATATTTATAGCAGTACAATTCACAATAGTCAAATCATAGAACCAACCTAGGTGTCCATCAACAGATAGATGAAAGGATTACAAAATTATGGAATATATATACACAGTGGAATTCTACTCAGCAATAAAGAACAAAATTATGCCATTTGTAGGAAAATGGATGGTCCTGCAGAACATGATGTTAAGTGAGATTAGCCAGTCACAGAAAGTGAAGGATTAGATCTTTTTTCTCATATGTGGAAGCTAGGGAGTAATTGGGATACAAGAGGTACTCCAGATAATGGAGGAGAAACTCCAGTGGAGCCAAGGAGGTGGTTTGCGAGCAGGATGGGGGCGGGGGAGGGAGGATTAATGAAGGAAACACTCCACTGACGAGAATACGAGTGCCAATCTCAATATCATGTACAGCAAAGTGGGGTGTGGGGAGGGACCCGGGGAGGGGAAGCCCACCAAGTGCTGTGTGCATGTATGTCACCACCATTGTGAACTGCATTATGATGTGATTCTAAAAGATAAAAAATGAAATTCAACTCTATCACTCTGAACTTCATTATGATGTATGATTACAATGCACCAATAAGTTTGAAAAAGTAAAAAAAAAACTAGGTTTAAAACCTAGTAAGATCTTACACATCAGCCTGCATCAACCTCCGTAGTCCGTTGCCTGTCTTTTCAATGACCTTGGAGTCGGCTGTGGTGTTTTTCCACCTTCTGCACACCCCCGCCCCACCCCAGGAGTCTCTTTGCTTACTCAGGAACGAAGCTGAACTTTCCGCCACCCACTGCTCCTCACTGTATATGGAAGGTTTTCTTTGAGTTGTGCTCAAAATAACACCGGATCTGAAAGCATCACTAGGAAATCCAATCATCTATGAAAAGAAGAGGGAAAAAAAATAAAAGCCGAGTCGAGCCCCTTAAAAGTTCAGGTTCAGCTCTGGAAAATATAAAAAAGGGACTGGGGTGAGTCTATTTCTGGAAATCCGATTGCTCCAGCACAATGCGCTGAACAGTAGGGGGGACCCTTTTGTGGTTCATGAACATTTGGAAGCCTCGCTCCACTGTGTCAGCCCTTTTCACCTGCCAGAAAGCAGGAAGTCTCAGCTGCCTGTCTCACACTGAGGTTAATTCGTCACTTGAGAGTTTTCCCTGGAGTAATACACCATAGCTCCTACTCTGATTTTCTAGAGCTGGTTGGTCTTTGGCAGAAAGACAAGTAGAATCCAAGGTAATATATCCAAATTGATCATGGAGCATATTTTTTTCTCTGGTTTAATTCTTCCCCCTTACTAATTTAACGAATGTGCTTTTCCTTAAGGGACATTTCCCTGAATCAGGGCATTCACATGCATGTTTTCCACACTCTAATGAGGCTTTTTCTCAGTCCTACTGTGAGAGAAATAGGACAAGTCATGGTGCAACAGCCTGCCACGGCCGACGCAGGAATGAGGACGGAGCTGTGGTTGCTGTTTCTGGGGGGACCCCCCCCCCCCCACACACACACCGCCGGCTTAGACCCAGTGTTCTCAGATCCAGCATTCGTAGACCTAGGGTTGGTGGCTAGGTATGAAGCATCTCTGCAAGTCTCATGGAACAAATTTAATCTTACGCTTCTCTGGGCTTCTGGAACTGTGTGGATTTGATTCTTTTCTGATTTTCCTACTGGGTCTTGGCTTTGTTTCAAGGGTTGAGGGTTCCATCAGATTGATCAAAAGCAGACTCCAGCTCCTAACAGGTCCATTTGCACATTTCTTGCTGCAGCTATCTGGAAGAGTACATTGAGAAAATCAACTCCAGCTCAACTCCACAGAAAACAATGACAACAAAAATCCTTTTACTTGGAATTACCTGTCTCTTTCCAGGTGAAAGACTTCCTTTGGCCTTGGACCATCAGAATAATTGTCTCATTTTTCCACTTTGATTTGCTAGTGCCCTAGATATTACTCCGAGCTTTGAATCCTTTGTCTGGTCTCTTAGTCCAGCTATTTGTGCTTCGAATGTTTTGTCCTCCCTCCTTTCATTCCTCTTTCTTACCTGTAACCAAGGAAACTGATATACGCTAAAAGCTTTCTGGTGAATGCTCCTTCTCCTGTTGCTGCCTCCATTGCTGATTGTTTCTCTACTTTCTCTCTCTCTCTCTCTCTCTCTCTCTCTCTCTCTCTCTCTCTCTCTCTCTCTCTCTCTCCTCTGGATGTTACAAACAACATTTCTTTGAAGGGGGAAAGCACTGGTTCATATAAACCCAGGGTGAGGCTATGCACAGAGACATTGGTAGCTCACAAAGTTACTCTGGAATGATATTGCAGGGAAATGCTCTATTTTGGAGCCTGTTCTCTACCTTGAAGTGGAGAGGTAGAGAGGAATAGTGGCAGGAAAAGAGTCTTAATCCATCAGCTCAGATAGGCACCATATCTGAGTGTAATAGAAAAAAAAAATCATGGCGGGCCTTCCCCAAGTCCTTTGGGAGTGTACCCATCGAATGCAGTAGCCACTAGCCACTTGTGACTATTTAAGTCTGAGCTGATTGAAGTTCAGTGCATTAAAAATTCAGTCTCTCAGTTATGCTGGCCACATTTAAAGGGTGTAGTCGCCATATGTGACCTGGTGCTAATGCACTGGACAGGGTGGGCAGGGCGGGCAAAGGCCAGTTCCATGTGGCAGAAAGTTGTATCGATAGCTCTGTTGTAGTTGATACTTTGCTTGCTTCCCATGGAGGAATGTCAGCTTCCCACATTACCTACCATCTTTGCAAAAGCTATGAGTCCTGCTGAAATGTGGCTCACATAGAAAAATGACTCCATGCGGAGCCACACTGAATTTTCTGGTTTTTCAATGTCTTGAGCAATATTTGTAGAGGTAAGAACATATGCTATGTAATCAGTGTTCTTAATTTATGATTTTATGTGTCAGTCCTAGATTTTTCACCCTATTAAAAGTTTCTTAAGGGCAAGAGCGATGCCGTAGTTTTATAGTCTTTCTGCCATGCATAACTCAAATATCATATTCTTCTTCTTCTTCTTGTTATTTTGTGATATTGGCAATCGAACCCACTCTACCTCAAAGCTACACTGCCAGTCGTATTCTATATATTTTTGTTTATTTTATATATATGTTTTTGTGGTACTGGGGATTGAACCCAGGGGAATTATCTCCAAGCTACACCCCCAACCCTATTTATTTTTTATTTTGAAACAGAATCTCCCTAAGTTGCTGAGGGCCTTGATGAATTGCTAAGGCTGGCCTTGAACCTAAGATCCTCTTATCTCAGCCTTCCAAATGTTGACATTACAGATGTACACCACTATGCCTGGCTCATATTATTACTGGTTAATTTTTTTCAAAGCCTGCTCTAGAACCAAGATTAGGAATTTTGCATGTGCCTTCTTTTAGACTGTGAGCTTTTGTAAAACAACATATAAATTGTTGTTCCTCGGTGACTAACATATAGCAGAAGCTCAGTAAACCTCATAAAAGGAGAGAATGGTTTCAACAACAGCAGTGTGAACTAGGTATTACCTTCCTTTGGATAAATTCAGAAGCTGAGGTTCAGGAAATTTCAATAATTTGGTGAGTCACGGACTGCTAAGCCCGGGATGTTTTGCACCTCAGCCCTCCTGCAGGTAACTTTTCTTTCTTCTTGGCGTCTCATCCTGTTCTCCTGCAGGGTAACCTGGATTTCTTCCCTGGCAACTCAAGGTTCTTCGAGGGAAGAAGAGGTCTGAGATGTTCCAAAATGCCACTTAATGATCATACTGTTGGTTCAAGAAAGTTAAGCATGGATTCAAGGGGCGATGGTACAAATTCCATTTAGGAGTGCAGATGGCATGGGCAAAAGAAGAGGAAAGAGATTGCTGGGGACACCTTTGAAGATTAACTACCGCACAGAGTTACTCTCTCTATAGAACACAAGTTTCCTGGCACTATGGTTCTTCTTGTAATAATTCTTCCACTTCAGAAGATCCTTCTGTGAGGTCAATCAAAGCTGTAGCTGCTGGAACATTCCCATCAAAAGATGTGGCCTGGGCTTGAGTTTTAGAAATAAGTAGACCTCTGAAAAACCTGGAATGGCCTCTTATTCCGGAATTTGGCCGTGAGCAGGCTACACAAGGAACCAAGGCTCTTGTCTCCTACAGGGCTGCTTTTGTTTCCCAACCAAGGCCTTTTGAATTAGTGCTGCTCTCCTGGGATTCTGCCAGCTGGGAGTCTTGCCTACAAGGCACAGTCCCGCACTGTGAAGTTGAGGCACTTGCCTCTTCTTTCCAGAGTGAATCAGGCAATTTCAGAAAAAGAAAGGAGAGACACTTCCCCCCAAGGATTCTTTTGGCACCTTGGGTAACTCACTCAGCAATTTCAGACTTTGACAATCAAATAATGTCTCTTTAGCACACGACTGTCTTTTATAGCAAACCGGGGCTTTACGGTTGTGTGAATTACTCATACTGGAGATAAGAAATAACACTTTAAAGAAAATATTCTGAATTTACTGAGAGTAATAGTCTATGTAATTCCTTTGAAAGAGAGAAAATGGGACAGGGAAGCTCTTGGATGTTTTTTCTTGTCGCAGGCAGAGAAGAAAGTTCGAGGAGAACTGCTTTAGGGTCCCAAAAGGAGCAGTCAACAGGAGTAGGTGGAAGACAATAGAGGGTTTTAATTCAGTTCAACTCCGTCAGTGGAATTGTATTTTGGGGAGTAATTAATTATTCAACGCAATGGGTGTTTTTAACAGCCTCCCCACCTCTTCTGTGTGTGTGTGTGTGTGTGTGTGTGTGTGTGTGTGTGTGTTTCAAGTTTTCCTGGTTAAAAAACCTACAAAAGCAGCTGAGCAAAGTATTACTTTCAGGAGACACAAAATGAAGCTTAAATATCTGAGGCAGGCTCAGTTTAAAGTGTGACTGAGCCAGTTCCTCAGAGCTGCAGCGGGCATGGCTGTCTTTCCTCCACAGTCACAGGGAAGGTATTCTGGCTGTGAAATAGAGATCTCAAACAGACCTAGCCCCAAGTGAGCATCCCCTGATTCTGAATTATGCATCATTCTGAGAGCAAATGAATCCTCTCAACCTCAAACTCGCAGTCTGGGATTTAGATTCTAACGTGCTGCAGAGCCTTGCTGTGATGCGATTCACTTTTGCAGCAAAAAACTTAGAAATAAATCACTAGACCCCAATTACTGGAGGTCTCAGAGTGATTCCATGAAAGTCTTGTTTCTTTTAGTATTGTGAGGCAAACCATCCCGAACTTAGTGGTGAAAAATAACAATTTTCTATGCTCCCCAATTCTCTTGGTTAGCAATTCCATAAGGGCACAGTGAGGATTGATTTGCCCCGTGAGTTCTGGGACCTCAGCTGAGAAAGCCCATAGGCCTGGGAGCAGGAGACTCATTCCAAAGGTGGTTTCTTCCCTCACGTATATGGGCGTTGGTGCTGCTCTCAGAGAGAACCTTGGCAGGGTAGCTGGAACTCTGATGTTCAGTCTTTCCATGGGGCTTGGTTTCCTCCTAGACATGGGGCTGTAGGGTAGTTGGACTTCTCACTGGGTCCAACTTTAAAGATCAGAGCTTGAAAGGTGTCTTGCTGAACAAGGCAGAAGCCATCTCATCCTTTGTGACCTGTGCTCGGAAGTCACTGCTGTGCCTTTATTCATCAACGCGATCATAGGCCCATCTATATCCAAGGATGTAGGTGCTACCATCTCTTATTATTATTTTGGTACTGGGGATTCAATCCTGGGGTGCTCTACTTCTGAGTTTCACCTCCAGCCCTATTTTTTATTTTGAAACAGAGTCTAACTAAGTTGCTAAGGACTTTGATAGGTTGCTGAGGCTGGCTTTAAACCTGTGATCCTCCTGTCTCAGCCTCCCAAGTACTGGGATTATAGGTATGCGCCACCATGCCTGGCTAGGGCCACCTTTTAATGAGTTGGTAGAAAGGTTACAGCATAGAAAAGCATGAGTGATGGGAGATAGTGATGTAGGACAGAAGGAATAAAATTTAGGCAGAAAGGAGACATTGGGGGGGAAGGGAAAGATAGTTTTAAAATCTGAAGAGTTCTAGCTGACCCCACCCTATAGGGTGTGCTCAATCTTAGAAAAGTCTAAGTGGGCCACACCTTGTTAATCCCCTGAATCCCAGCCCCCACGGGACGCTCAGGGCAAAGGTCAGACCCATCTTGAAACACCCATCTTAACCGGAGGAAGAGGAGGGCCCAACTTGTACCGCCTACCTGCTGCCCACCAATACCTGGAAGAAGGAGGAGGTCCAGACTTCTTCTGCGCCCACCTCTCGAAAGCCTATAAAAGACGGAGTTTCAGCCCGCTTCGGCCTCTTGGGACCTGGGACGCGCGTCTGGTCAGGAAGATGCCTGCTCACCCGTTTTTCTCCCCTTTTCCTTATTTTTTCTAAATAAATTCCTACTTTTTGTTCCTAAATGGCACGTGTTAAAATTCTTTTTTTCACGGAAGCCAAGGACCCACGTGTGGGACCGGGTTATCCCACAACAATAGTATTGTGACTATTTTGGAAAAGATCTTCTGTAACCCTATCCACTCAAAACTGGAGTCACATCCACCAACCAGTCACCCAGATTCATACTCTACATGAGAGAGTAGACCAAAGAGCTCAGGTCTCATGGACAAGGAATATTGTATGTATCTTCTCTTTTTATAACAGATGCACAAGAACACAAGCCACTGAGCTTTGCAGTAGTTTGTTGTTAAGCAGCTATGCCTGACTGATACATGTTATAAAATCAGGACTTCCGGGAAGATGGTGACTGAGGGAAGTAGCACATCCCAGTTACGCTGACACTCAAAACCGAACTGCTGAGAAGACAGCGTCTTGACAAGAGAACAAAGCAGCAAAAAACTGAACAGAGCAATGAAAAATCAAAAGGCGACAGAAACAAAGCCAGAAGACAGAACAGAGGACAGCAGAATACCTGACGCGCCTCCCCGGGGGAATGACTGTTCCTGCGGGCTGGCAGCGCCATGTTGCCTAACCGTGCCAGGACTGTCAGCACCGTGGCCTCCAGAGACCCCAGCAAAGAAGCCAATGGCATCCGCAGAAAAGCAGCAAAAAACACAACAACAACAAAAAAAGAAAGTTGAAAAGCAGCAGAACCAGAACTAGAAAAAAGAGTGGAGAACTGTATAAGCTCTCCATGCCTCCCACCTGGGGAATGGAGCCCAGCGGCGCCAGTGCCATCTTAGCCAGGCAGTGCGGGAGCTGGCGGCTGCTGACACCGCAGCTTCCAGAGACCTCCAGGAAGAAACGAGGGATTCTCGTGAGGCTGATGACTGCAGACCATCAGTGAAAGCCATTGGAATTTCACCTCACGCTGGACAGGGACCCAGCTGGATCCGGACACCACAGGTATGGCTGAACCCATCTCTTCTGGCCGTGATCCAGAGCACTGGGCAGCATCCATCAAGACTGTAAGTTAACCAGCCATTCCAGCGGGAAATGGCCCTGCCTGAACACAGGGACTTGTGTGGCAAGGAAATAGACTTGTGGGGGCCTGAGGCTCTGCAAATCACCCCTGCAGAGGTGAGGGTGGCGACTACTATTGGACACAGCAGAAATGTGAGTTAGTAGCTAGCCCCTAGAGGCAGGGGGGAGGGATCTGCAGTCAGCAGTTTGAGGAGCCCTTTTAGGGTCCTTAGGGATCGCTGTGGGACCTTGTTCCCTGGTGTCTGGGGAAAGCAGCTCAGTCAACCAACTTGCAGGCTCTGAAAGCAGTGAACTTTTGCCTGGCTATGTTTGGGCGCTACAAGCATGAGCACAAACACTGGGGCCAACAAGGGCACCCCGCAGTGTGGTCTCCCAGGACAGGGGTGGTGTCCCTGGGGCTAAGGAACAGAGCCACTCAGGCTCCTGGCCTGAAACTGTGGAATTTATCCCTGCCAGACCTTGGGCCTAGTGCAGAGAGTGGTAGCAGTGCCATCTGGACCAGCCCTTGCCAAGAGGCCAGGGGCTCTGCAGGGTATCCCTTGATCCCAGCCACAAGCTGGGAATTCAATACTCTCTCTGCCAGCAGAGTTTGTACGTGGCATGAGGTACTTTCAGTACCTCATGTGACTGTAACAAGCAGATCTGGAGAGGTGTCTCAGGGGCCATCAAAGCTCAGCAAGCCAGGCCATACATTTGGAACATAGCAATTGGCAGCTTTGCTGAGCCTAAGCCCACAGGTCACAGAGGCCAGAGGTCAGCACTCTTTAGTATTACGGGCTCACAATCAGCAGAGCAGCAGCGGTCTCTGGGGTACATTAAGTCTCAACCAGCAGGCTGCAGGCTCTGAATAGAACATCATAGTCTCAGGCCCTGCAGAGTTTGGGCCAGGAGAACACAGTGGCCTGCAGCCAATCAGAGACTCCTGTTTGCTTGCACTAAGAACTATATCTAGTTAAAGAGGCTCTGGAGGACAAATTCAAGACTGATTATCTGAGTCAGATTGGTAGAGGTGAAGATATGCCCCCAGCATAGACCTTATTATAAAGGGATAACAAATAAATATAGGACTCACACACAAAGAGCAAGAAGATGCCAAGACAACAGAAGCACAAACCCGAGAGCTCTGAAAATATGAGAACAAGGAATAGTGAGGAAATAATAAACTCCCACAACCCAACAACAATGGAGATCAACAATACTGATCTGCCAGAAATGCAAGAAGGAGAATTCTGAATTTTGACGTTCAATATGATGAAAGGTCTCAAAGAAAGTGTACAGGAAATGAAGGAGGAAATTGAGGCTTTAAGAAAGAACCAGAAAGAGGCTCCGAATGAAATGAATCAGTAAATGAATTGAAGACAGCAATAGAAACCAACTCTGGAAGGCTAGACCACATGGAAAACAGGGTATCACTCTTGGAAGACAGTTCATTCAAAACTGAAAGCACAGTCAACAGTATACAGAAGACATTACAACAATACAACCTATATATCCAACAAATATGGACGATATGAAATGTCCAAACTTTTGGATAAAAGGCATTGAAGAAGGTCTAGAAGCACAGACCGAGGGTATCAACCTCTTCAGAGAAAAAATTTCAGAGAAATTTCCAACATAGAAAAAGACCTGGACATCCACGTGCAGGAGACATACAGAACACCATTAAGATCAAAGAAGGACCTCCTCAGGCCATGTAATAATCAAAATGACTAACATAGAGGCCAAGGAAAGAATCTTAAAAGCAGCAAGAAATAAAAATGTTCCAAGATAAGCAGAATCTTCTAAAAATCATGACTACCAAGCCAGGACTAGAGAAAATACTTAAAGAAATAAACCATAAAGGAGAGAGAGAAAAAAAAAAGCAAATTCCAGAACCAGAGAAGAGATGAACTCTACCAGGTGGGCAACTAAGCAAAGAATAAATAACACTATATCAAACAGAATATAGAACACAAAATGTCAGGGAACAAATTATATTTCAATAATAATACTGAAAGTCAAAGGTCTTAATTCTCCAATTAAAAGACATAGACTGGTAACGTGGATTAAAAAACATAATCCAACTATATGCTCCTTGCAAGAAACTCACCTTACAGCTAAAGATATCCATATACTAAAAGTGAAAGGATGGAAAAAGATATTCCATGCAAATGGAGACTGAAAACAGGCAGGGGTAGCAGGACTCATATACAATAAAATGGACTTTAAGTTAAAACACATCAGAAGAGACAAAGCAGGGCACCTCTTATTAATAAAAGGAACAATCCAGCAAGGAGATAAAATGATAGTAAACATTTATGCCCCAAATGTGGGCATAAATTTGTAAAACAAACTCTTTGGGACATTAAGTCTCAAATAGACCCAAATATATAATATTGGGAGACTTCAATACACCACTCACACCACTAGATCAATCTTCCAAACAAAAGATGAGTAAAGACTCTTCAGACCTAAAAAACACCATAAACCAAATGGACCTAATAGACATATACAAAATATTTCAACCAGCAACAGCTGCATACACATTCTTCTCAGCTACCCATGGAACATTCTCCAAAATAGACCACATCCTGGGCCATAGAAAAAGCAGTCAAATGTTATAATTTCCTGTAGCTTTTCATATCACAATGGAATGAAAGTAGAAATCAATAACAGGAAGACCAAAAGAAATTACATAAATACATGGAGACTGAATGATACACTCTTGAATGAGGAATGGATCAGAAGAGAAATAAGGGGAGAAATTTAAAAATTCCTGGAACTAAACAAAAATAGAGACATGATGCACCAAAATCTATGGAACACTCTGAAGGCAGTGTTAAGAGGAAAATTTATAGTGCTGAGTGCCTATATAATAAAAAGAAAAAGTCACCAAATAAACAACCTAATGACACACCTCAAGGACCTAGAAAATCAAGAACAGTCCAATCCCGAAGCCAACAGAAGACAGGAAATAATTAAAAGCAGAATAGAAATAAATGAAATAGAGAATAAAAAATACATAGGATCAACAAATAAAAAAGCTAGTTCTTTGTAAAGATTAACAAGGTTGACAAATCCCTAGTCAACCTAACCAAAAGAAAGAGAGAATCAACCCAAATTATTAAAATCAGAAATGATAAAGGAGACATCACCACAGACAGTGGGGAAATTCAGAGGATCATCAGAAACTATTTTGAAAATTTATATTCTAATAAACTGGAAAACATGGAAGAAATTGATAGATCTCTAAACACATACAACCTACCTAAATTGAACCAAGAGGATATAAAAAACCTAAACCAACCAATATCAAACAAAGATATAGAAACATCAATAAAAATTCTGCCATCAAAGAAAAGCCCAGGTCCAGATGGGTTTTCAGTAGAATTCTACAAAACCTTTACAGAAGAACTAGTCCCAATACTTCACAAGTTATTCTGTGAATCAAAAGAAATGGAATTCTTCCAAACTCCTTCTATGAGACCAGTATTACATTAATACCAAAACAAAAGAAAGATACCTCAATAAAAGAAAATTACAGACCAATATTATTGATGAACATAGATGTAAAAATTCTAAACAAAATACTAGCTATGCACATTCAAAACCACATCACAAAAATTGTACACCATGACCAAGTTGATTTCATCCAGGAAAGCAAGGCTAGTTCAACATACGCAAATCAATACATGTTATTCACCACATAAATAGAACTAAGAACAAAATTCACAAGATCATATCAATAGATACTGAAAAAGCATTTGACAAAATCCAATACCCACTCATGCTAAAAACATTGCAGAAAATTTGAACAGAAGGAACATATTTCAACATCATTAAGGCAATATACAATAAACCCAAAGCCAATATCATATTGAATGGGGGAAAAACTGCAGAAATTCCCTTTAAAATCAGGAACAAGACAAGGATGCCCACTATCACCACTCCTTTTCAATATAGTTCTTGAGACCCTTACCAGAGTAATAATACAAGAGAAGGATATCAAAGGAATTCAAATAGGAAAAGAACAATTAAAATTATCTTTATTTGCAGATGACATGAATATCTAAAAGACCCCCCAAAAAAACTCAACCAAAAGAGTACTAGATCTGATTAACAAATTCGGCAAAGTAGCAGGATACAAAATCAACCTAAAAAAATCGGTAGGTTTTTCTATATGCCAACCATGAATCCACAGAAAAAGAAATACAGAAAACAATTCCATTCACAATAACCTCAAAACCAATAAAATACCTAGGAATAAACCTAACCAAAGAAGTAAAAGACCTCTACAATGAAAATGATAAAACACTAAAGAAAGTAAATTTAGAAGATCTTAGAAGATGGAAAAATCTCCCTTGATCTTGGATAAGTGGAATAAATATCATCAAAATGGCCATTGTACCAAAAGTGATCTGTAGAGTCAATGAAATCCCTATCAAAATACCAATGTCATTCTTCATAGACCTGGAAAGATCAGTCATAAATTTCATATGGAGAAACAAAATTGCTTTGGCAATTCCCATCCATAAGAAACCATGCAGAAGGTATTACAATTCCTGACTTCCAATTATACTATAGAGCTATAGTAATCAAAACAGCATTGCATTGGCAGAAAAATAGGTACATAGATAAATGGAACAGAATAGAAGATCTACACACTTATATTCAGTTGATCTTTGACAAAGGGACCAAATACATCCACTGGAGAAACGACAGCTTTTTCAACAAATGGTGTTGGGAAAGCTGGTAATCCATTTGTAGAAAAATGGAACTAAATTCATACCTCCCACCCTGCACAAGAGTCAATTCGAGATGAATCAAAGACCTGGAAGTTAGACCAGAGATGGTGAAGTTAATAGAGGAGGGCATAGGTTCAACACACCAACATATAGGTTCAGGTAGAAACTTCCTCAGCAAGACCCTCAAAGCCCTCAAAAAATGTCATTTATTTTGTATGTGTGATGCTGGTAATTGAACTCCCTGGGTTCATTGTACCTCTGCGCTATATGCCCAGCCCTATTTTATTGTTTCTACTCGGAAACAGGGTCTTGATAAGTTTCTGAGGCTGGCTGTGAGCCTGCGATCCTTCTGTCTCGGCTTCTCAAATACTGGGATCACGGTGTGAGCCACCGTGCCTGGCTCTGTATCATGTTTCAGTCATAACCACCCTCCCTACTGTCCTTTCTTACCTCCCTCTCTTTCCTGCCTCCCCCAATAGAATATGTAATTTTAAAATCATATTACTTAAATATTTTGATACATGTGTAGAAAGTCTATATATAAATCGAATGAAAATATATAGCATCTTTATCAAGAAAAATATAAAATCAACTTTTTTTTTTTTTCTTGCGGTACTGGGGATTGAACTCAGGGGCATTCTACCTCTGAGCTCTACCCTCAGCTGTGTTTTTTATTCTTTATTTTGAAACAGGGTCTCACTAAGTTGCGGAGTGCCTCACTAGGTAGCTGAGGCTGGCCGTGATCCTCCTGTCTCAGCCTCCCAAATGTTGGGATTACAAGCGTGCACCACCACGACTGGCTTAAAATCAACTTCTTGAGATGCGTTATGGGAGTCTTGCTAGTGAAGAGATAATGTATTCTCATAGATAGGAAGGTTTCTATCTAGTCAACATGTTGACTTTCCTGAAGTGGATCTCTATGTTGAGTGTATTCTAATCAAAATCCCAACAGTGCTTTTTTCTTTGTCTGGTTTTTCTTTTGTTTGGTAATGTAATTTCCGTTTGCTTAACTTAGTCACTGAGATTCTGTTACTTGCCCCTAAGGAACCCTGATTAACACAACGGGTCAATTTATAATCCCTTCTCCCCTTTCTCGACTCTCTCCCGTGGGGATGGCATTTTGATATAGGCACAAGTAGCACCTCAGAGGTAAACCCATGTGACTTTTTACCATTCCGCCAGGCAGGAAGTGATCTTGTGTTAAAAACCAAGGTTCCCACGGCTGCAGCTCAGGCTCATCAGCATGTCTAAGGTTGCTAACAATTAAAATCCTTCAGAATGACTCCCCCGCCCCCAGCTTGCTATTGTGTGTGTGTGTGTGTGTGTGTGTGTGTGTGTGTGTGTGTGTGTGTGGTACTGGGGATGGAATCCAGAGACATTCTACCTTCAAGCTACACCCCCAGTCCGATTTTATTTCTTATTTGGAAACAGGGTCTCACTAGGTTGATGAGTCTCACTGCTTGCTGAGGCTGTCCTCAAAACTGTGATCCTCCCATCTCAGCCTCCCAAGTACTGGGATTACAAGCATGCACACTACATCTGGCTCCAGTTTCTCTCTCTCTCTCTCTCTCTCTCTCTCTCTCTCTCTTTCTCTTTGTCTTTCTCTCTCTCTCCCTCCCTCCCTCTTGTGGTGCTAGGATTGAACCCAAGGCTAGGTAAGCATTGTACCACTGTGCAACACCTCAGCCCTTTTTATTTTTTATTTTGAGATGGAGTCTTGTTAAGGCTGTCCTCCAACTTGGAACCCTCCTGCCTCAGCCTCTCAATAGCTGGGATTGTCAGCACATTCCACCGTGTCTGCCTTCATCACTCATTCATTCTTATTCTCCAGCTAATTATTGAGTGTCGGCTGTGAGAACCGAGCTATCCTGAGTGTTAGGGACACAAAAGGGGAGAACATCAACAATGAAGACATGATATCTATCCCCACTGAGCTACTCTAGGTAAGACAACAGATCCAAATAGTTACATAAGCACAGAACACTTTTAAGTTTTAATTGGCACATAAACATGACATATATTTATTGTGTACAGCAAGTTATTTTGAAATATGTATATATTGTGGAATGTTAAGTTGAGCTAAGTATGCACTACCTCAATGAAAGAAAGAGAGAGAGAGAGGGAGGGAGGGGGAGAGAGAGACTGAGTGACTTGTTTTACTAAGAAGCAAAACTAGCATTACTATTTGGCTGGTCAAATTCTCAGCCTATACCCATATTCACCATGCTAAATGGCATTCTCTGCCAAGTACTATAGAAAGGTAGACAAATTATACCTATTTAGACAGTTTTGCCAACATAGGGTCTTCGATGCATCCAGCCCTAGAATGAAAGTTGACAGCGCCACTGACCCCTCAAGCTTGATTCTGGGCTGCCCCTCTGCTGCTGGCAGTCCTCTGGCAGCTCATCCATCACTGCTGCCATGGAGGAGCAGCAGCTTAACTGGCTCCTGGTTTTCTGAGGCTTATAGAACATTCCAAACTGTGGATATGCAAATTTGGGACATGCACATCGATTATCATCAACCCTATGCTCAAGTCCTTTGATGACTGTTTCTTAAAACAGGAGGCCTCCCCTGATTTGTTTTGCTAGCTGTTAACACTTCATTACTACTCAGAGAGGTCATTTGTGTGATGGATGGAAATGGAGGAAAGCGATCCCAACCTCGTGCTTTATTGCTTCAGTGTGATCCTGTTTCTGCACTTTCTCCAAGTCAGGGGAGACCTCTGGCTGAGTGCAACTCGGATCTGAAGTAGCAGGGAAAGAACTTCCTAGGAGCAGCTGGGGTCACTGCCTGGTGAGAAGAGGTGTGCAAATACGGCCATGACCTCACCCTCAGCTGGGATAAGTCCCAGACATGTAGTTAATACTTTCACATGATTTTCCAGAATTTTTCCCTGGAATTAAGCTTCAGATACTCAGTGTTATCTTGCTTGATGTACACCCTTTATTTTATTTTTACTTTTCTTTGGTGCACTGTAATTCATGCACACCCTTTATTATTATATTTTTACTTTTCATTGGTATATTGTAATTGATGCTGCAGATACTTATAGCGTTACCTTGCTTGATGAATGCCCTTTATTTTTATTTTTACTTTTCTCTGATGCACTGTAATTGATGCACGCCCTTTATTATATTTTTACTTTTCATTGGTGCACTGTAATTAATGCACATCCTTTATTTTATTTTTACTTTTCATTGGCATACTGTAATTAACGCACACCCTTTATTGACTGCCTTTCCTCTCCTGAGCTCCCTCCACACTTCCTCTAGCTGCTTCCTGCACTTTCCCAATACACTGTCCTTGAATTTTTGACTCAGAGCCTTTTTCTGTGGGAACCCCATCTAAGAAAAGAAGAGGACCTGGAGTGGAGCTGCAGAAAGCAGACACAGGGGAATAAGTAGAGACGTAGGTGGAAAAAGGAAACTGGGATGGATGGAGGAGCTCTGGGGAGTCTGAGGAACACGGAGGTTTTTATCTTACCTGAAAATGGAACTGCTCGGTGAGCACCTTCCGTGGACCTGCGCAGAAATCACCTCTGTGATAGCTTGACCCCGTTGCTATGCGGCTCAGGGTGCTGAGTACACTTGGTTGGAGTCATTGAAAGCCCCCAATCCATTTTATTTTATTAATTTTTTTTTTGGTACTAGAGATTGAACCCAGTGATGTTCTACCTCTGAGATATATCCCCAGCTCCTTACATATTTTTATTTTGTTTTTTTCTTCATGTTCTCTTTTTATACTTTTCGTGGTGCATTGTAGTCTCACATCATAATGTAGTTCACAGTGCTAGTGACATGCAGGCACACAGCACTTGGTGGGCTTTCCCCCGGCTCCCCACTCCCCCTGCCCCATTCAGGATATTGAGATGGGCATTGGCATTCTCTCATATGTACGTAATGTCCATGGAAGCGTTCCCCTCGTTAATTCTCCCTCTTCCCCGCCCTCCCCTAGACCACCTTCCTTGCTCCACTGGAGTTTCTCCTCCATTATCTAAGCCCCTTTTGTATCCTGATTACTCCCTAGTTTCCTCATATGAAAGAAAACATATGTCCCTTCATTTTCTGTGACTGGCCAATCTCACTTAACATAATGTTCTCCAGGCCTCATTTTTCTGCAAATGACATCATTGTTTTCTTCTTTATTGCTGAGTAGAATTCCATTGTGTGTATATCTCATACAATTTTTATTTTGAAACATGGTCTAAGTTGATGAGGGTCTTGCTAAATTGCTGAAGCTGGCCTCGAACCTGTGATCCTCCTATTTAAGACTCCCAAGTACTGGGATTACAGGCATGCACCAGTTCATTTTAAACCAAGCACAAATGGTGCAGGAGAGCTGTGAAGAGAAATGTAAAACTTGGCAAGCGCATCACTGGTGTGTTCCTTCCTGGCTTGACGTCGTCTTCATGCCTGCTTTCTGTTCACATGTCCAGTGATAAACAGGATTTTTCTCATGCCGTGGCCCATTTTTTCTCCTTTGAGATTCAAAAGAGTCCAAGTAAGAGTCATGTGACAGACAGTATTAACTTACAACATGACTTGGCTTTTTTCAAAGTGAAATAAAAACTCAGATGCAATGCAAAGCTAGCCAGGTTTATATAGAATTTCTTATTGAATGGGAATAATTATTAAGCATCTGAAGTATGAGTTAGTGAATGAAAAAACCTTTAGTTTTATATAGTAACTTCCCCTACTGGAGGACTCTTCTGGGGAAGAATCTGTGTTTTCTTAGCTCCTACTCCTATAATGGTACCCTAATGATTTCCTCACCTGGTGCTCTGCCTCCTTTTCTTTATTTTTCTTTTCTTTTCTTTTTTCCTTTCCTTTCCTTTCCTTTCCTTTCCTCTCCTCTCCTTTCCTCTCCTCTCCTTTCCTTTCTTCTCTCATTTCCCGACTGGGTTGGAGTTGCCCCCCTGCAGAAGGACTGTGCTGTTTTAGTCATGATGGGGGACTATATTAAAGAGAAGCCACCTCTCTGGAATATCTCAGAAGACAATCCACATTGCCAATGCCTATACACTGAACCTTTCTGGGAAATAATGGTGCCTCCTATCTAGTATTTGCCTTTCAGACAACCTGTCTAGATATCCTCTTCTCTGTGTATTTTTGGAAAACTAAACCTGGCCAGGCTGACACATTGCTATTGAGTGGATAGTAATAGCAGGCAGAAGAAATGGCAGGCTTTAGAAATGGCTGTTGTACCCATATGAAGAATAGAACTACTTGTCTTCAGATTCTTGTTTACCATCATGGATTAATAAAAGTAATAAAACCCGTAACTCTTCATGAATAAATATAAAAGAAGATTGATCACCAGTCCACCTCCTAGAACACTAGCATTTCCTTAGCTAATGAGTTCTTTTAAATAGATATGGTGCAACCTATTTTAAAGTTGAACTAAAGCCAGACGTGGTTGTACTTACCTGTAATCCCAATACTGGAGGCTGAGACAGGAGAATTGCAGGTTTGCAGCCAGCCTCAGCAACATAGCAAGACCCTGTTGCAAAATAAAAAATAAAATAAGGCTGACAGTGTTGTTCAGAGGTAGAATGGCTCTGGGTTCAATCCCCAGTACTGGAAAAAAAAAGTTGGATTGAATTAATGGACATTGAATAGAGACTAAGATATAGCTTTGGTTCTGATCTTAGGGTCATTTTTTTCTTATACCACTGCATCAGTAGCTCTTCTACTTGGTGTAGCCAAAAATCCAATGCCAATAGACTCTAGGGTACTATTTCTATCTTTATAATTTTTGTACTATTGGTATTTATAGGCATTTAATATTTCTAATAAAATCACCTTTAGAGCTTATTGTGTTTGTTTAGAGAGAAAATTTAAATCACTATCATAAGTAGAAAGTTTCATGTTCTCAAATTTATATTAATTGCTAATTGGGTCTCTGAATCACCTAAATTCATCTCATAAATCATGCTGTGGGAAGATTATTATAGGAAAATGTTTTCTGTGATTGTATTTCTCAGCTATAAACAGTGCTCATGGAATTAGTCAGCATGAAGATATCACACCGGTCATCTGTGTACACCTCCTGCTGACAGATCTTCTTCATACCAAGTATCTTTTCTGACCGCAGTAGGATGAAAATAAAACTCAACAGCAGAAGGAAAACTGGAAAATTCACAAATACGCAGAAATTAAACAACATACTTGTAAAACCAATAAGGCAAAGAAGAAATTAAATGGGGAATTAGAAAATACTTTGAGACAAAGGCAAACAAAGATGCCACATGCTATAACTTATGGATCATAGAGAGGAATGCTGTGGAGCAAGTGTTGAGAAAAAAGGGCATATGTGAAAAAGCAATCTCAAATGAACAGCCCGGCTTCACTTCTCAAGAAACTGGAGAAAGAACAAGCTAAGCCCAAAGGTGGCAGAAGAAAGGAAAGAGCACAGATTACAGTAGAAGTAAATGAAATAGAGAATCAGAAAACAATAAGAAAGTCAATGGAACTGGGAGTTGGTGTTTTGAAGACAGAAGTTTAACATGCCATTAGCTAGACTGGTGGGGGTTGGGGGAAGAGAGAAAAAGCTCAAATAAATAAAATCAGAAATGAAAGAAGAGCACTACAACTGATGCCACAGAAATAAAATTGATCATAAAGACTACTGTGAACAATTATACACCATAAAACATATTACCAAGAAATGGATACATTCCCAGAACCATACCATATTAGCCAGGGTTGTTTAGAGATAAGATCTATCTATCTATCTATCTATCTATCTATCTATCTATCTATCTATCTATCTATCTATCTATCATCTCTATCTAAGCTTTTTGGTACTGGGGCTCAAACCCAGGGGCATTCTACCTCTGCGCTATACCCCTAGTCTTTTTTATTTTTTGTTTTGAGACAGTCTTGCTAGGCTGCTGAGAGTCTCGCTGAGTTGCAGAGGCTGATCACGAAACTGTGATCTTCCTGCCTCAGCTTTATCTATCTATCTAGACATGTACATGTAGACCTATACAAGAGGGAGGAAGTAAGGGAAATTGGCTCACAAAATTATGAAGACTGAGAAGTCTCACAACAGGCCATCTGCACACTGGCAACCCTGGAATCTCAGTAGTGTGACTTGGTTCAAGTTTGAAGACCCTGACAATACAGACTGTGTGTGTGTGTGTGTGTGTGTGTGTGTGTGTGTTAAAAATCCACTTCCATTCTCACTGCCACTCATCATTTCCCAGCCTCACAATAATAACAGCCTTGGTTGGTCTTCCCGTGCCTGATCTTTCCCACCTTCTTTGAATACTCTGTTATTACCCCAGAGCGATTTGTGTATAATGAAAAACTTTTCACGTTTCCTCATTCCTTAAAACCCCTTAATCCCTTAACTCAATTATGAGCTCTAGTCACCATGCCATGCAATATTGCTAAGAGAGTAAATTTCAAATGTTTTCATTACAAGAAATGGTAAATATTGGAGGTGATGGATCTGTTCATTTGCTTGATTTAATCAATCTGAAATTGTATTAAAAATCGCACCACCACCTTTGTACTCTATACATATATACAATTATAATTTTTAAATTTTAAATTAAAAAAAAAAAACCCTTACTGCTCATCCTGCCCTCCCTAGTTCCCTACCCAATATAAATAAATTCTTCTGATCCTCCCGCCCGCTCCAAGGGGACTCCTGTAGCCTGACTCTGGCATGCCTTTCTCTACCGTCTCAAAGCCCTTTCTGTTCCTTGGATCACATGCAAAATGAGAGAAATAATAGTACCAGCCCCCCCGGTGATGGGGGTTAAAGACAGTTGTACATACAAAGGGTTAGAATATCAAATTCTTTGAAGTTAGTAAGTAACAGCACTTACTATTATCATTAGTCGTTATCATTAGCAACTGACAATTTTTCTCTTTCTTTCTTTTTTTTTTTTTTTGTGGTACTAGGGATTGAACCCAGAGGCATTCTACCTCTGAGCTACACCCCCAGCCCTATTCTTTATTCTTTACTTTGAAACAGGGTGGCTGTTGTGAATTGTGCTGCTATAAACATGGGTACACTTGTGTCACTATAGTATGCTGACCTTAGTTCTTTTGGATAGACGCCGAGGAGTGGTATGGCTGAGTAATATGGTGATAACCTACAATTTCTATTTACAATTACCCATTTCCACTTAACAACATCTGTTCACAATCACAGGCACCCGCTAGGCATGGTGGGTATGATGGTGAATACAGTAAGTTCATTCCTTCCAATTGCCCTTAGTTTTGTGGTAGAAATAGAAACAGGTACAATAAATTTTAGTATGATGTAATTCATGATGTTCAAAGATATGAGTCAAGAGAATAAGACACTGTAGAACATTCTATTTAACCAAATACTTGGAGGAAATGTGGAAAGCGGGAATCTACCCTCACTGAAAAAACCTATAAAGTTCATTCTTCCTAGAACTGAGTTCTAGAGCTCCGGTTGAGTTAAAGAATGCCATGACTGGGTGTGGTGATGCATGCCTGCAATCTCAAGTCTTGGGAGGCTGAGACAGGAGGATCACAGGTTTGAGGTCAGTCTCAGTGATTTAGCAAGAACATCCAACAACTTAGACCCTTTTGTAAAGTAGAAAAAAAAAAAAAAACACAACTAAAACTAAAAATAGCTGGGGGTGTAGCTTAGTGGTAGAATGCCCCTGGGTTCAACCCCCGGTACCAAAAAGAAATAAAGAAATAAAGAAAAAAAATCCCTCTCCGCTGTACATGGAGTCACAGTTGCCTCATCAAAGGGGATTCTATGCCTTTCAGGTTTGGAGTTATATATGCAATTCTCTCAACTTTGATGCAGAAAGAAATCTATTAGACACTTAAGAAGCTCTTATCTTTAGGTTGAATGGTTTATTTTTGATCCTCAAACCTGGGCAGGTAATTAGGTGTGTGTGTGTGTGTGTGTGTGTTCTTGAGATCCAAGCAAAAATTGAGGAAGGAGCCTTAGTGGTGGATTCTGTTGATTCAGCTCATTTATTAAACAAATTTCTTTCTGTCTAAAAAAGAACATTAAGGAGTACTGGAGACAAAAATTCCTTACATGATATCAATAAATCACGATGTTTCTTGTCTTTAGAAGTTTTTTCAGTTCAAAGGGGAAGAAGGGGCATCAAGTGGATTCAGAACCATTAAAAAAGAGGGAGAATCTATCGAATGATCATTATAATAAACATATATGTAACCCTTCAGCAATTGGTCTTCATTTTTCTTAGCATCTATCATTTTTTTTTTTGCTCATATATACCAATGGCTACTAGCATAGTTTTAATTATAGCCTAGAACGTAATCTAATTTCTTTCCATATAATACTTTGAAAGACCTCATGTCTTGCAGATCAAAATTACGAATTTGTCAAAGTCTTTGTTTCTTAAAAGATCAAGCCATATCCATAAAGAGTAAAATTGAGCTAGATCTGGCAGACAAAGGCATGTTCGATTTGTTCTCTAACCCAGCCAGCTCATCCTCCCCACAGAAACAGCAGCTCCACTGATATTTACCAGATGTTGATTTCCACCTGCCACGTCTTGTTTGAAATGCACATCAATCAGAAAGGAAAGTCGTAGATGATCCACATATTTTCCTCCTCTGTTGTTTTCTTCAACTGTCATTCAGTAAGTGATAGATGAGAAGCAGTGCTGCTAGCTCGAGCCTCCGAGCCAAGCCCACACTCCTGAGGAAGGGCTTTGGGTGCAGCAGAGCTGTAGAAGAATCATCCGGCCTCTGCTGCGTTGACTGCCCGTGCTCAGCACAAGACCCCAGGCACGTGAAAGGTCAGGGCTCCTGGCCTGCCTCTGCCACCTGCAAGATCACACACTTTCGGTAAATTCAGCAGGTCCACAGACAACCATTCTATGTGGCTTCTCAGAAAGTCCCAGCAGGATCGAGGCCAGGTGTGGTGACCAAGCCAAGACTGCACACTTGCACTGATTCCCTCCTCTTTTCTGGTTCTCTTGCTTGGAATCACATCCCAGGCACCTGCACATGGGCTCTGTCTCTCAAGCTCCACTTTCCCAGAGGAAACCCAGGTTAAGATTACTGTATTCTTTTATCATTTAAGAATTATTTCAGCTGGGTGTGGTGGCATATGCCTGTAATCCCAGTACTTGGGAAGCCAAGACAGGAGGATCGCAGGTTCAAAGCCAGACTCAGTGACTTGGCTAGACCCTCAGCAACCTGGTGAGACCCTGTATCAAATAAAACTAAAATAGAGTTGGGGGTATAGCTCTGAGGTACAGTGCCCCTGGGTTCAATCCCCAGTACCAAAAACATGGTTTCATATAGAAGGGAGGCCAGTGGTATAGAGGAAGGGGATCCAGGGGAGGAAGGAGGAGAAGGCAGAGGATGGTACTGGGCATGAAATTGACCAAATTACGTTATATGAATGGGTGAATATATCACAACGGGTCCCACTTTTATATGTAATTATAATACACCAATAAAAATGTCAAAGAGAATTGTTTCATATGCATATATCTCATTTTACAAGTTAGATTGTATAATGTTTATGTTTTTTTCTGTGTTCCCTATAGCATTTATCACATGGTTGAATTTAGAGCAGGTATCTGGTGAACCTAGGTTGGATCTTTCCTCTGATCAAACTTACCCATCAGATGCTGCATATTTCTTGCCAACCAAGCAGACCCAAAATGCACCAACCCTAAATGGAGAGTGTGATTGAAATCCATATCTGAGATTTTCCACAGCAATTAAAAAGGGGCTTGTCTATGTGTTTCTTTTCTTTTCTTTTTTTTTTGGTACTGGGGATTGAACTCAGGGGCATTCTACCTCCGAGCTACACCCCCAGCCCTATTTTTAATCTTTATTTTGAAACTGAGTCTCACTAAGTTGCGGAGTGCCTCACTAGGCAGCTGAGGTTGGCCGCGAACCTGGATCCTCCAGTCTCAGCCTCCTGAATGCTGGGATTACAAGCGTGCGCCACCACGCCTGGCTGTCTATGTGTTTCTGAAAGTGGATATAGCTTACCCCTGGGAATTAGCCATCCTCACTGAGAAAAAAGATCAAATATGCAACAGCCAGAACTCCAGAGAAGCCAGCTTTTGCGAGAATGTTCTCCATTCTTTAAAGTCAGAACTTTGTGATACTGAACAATTGCTTGTTGATTTCATAAGATTGTAATTCACTTATCAGAGAAAAAGCTCAGCAAATCCAAATTTTGAAGGACCTAATTATCCGTGACACTGTCTTCTTCCAAAATGAGATATGACATAGGAGGGTAAATTCTAAAGTGAACCCTGTCCTTGTTTCACTGAACATCATGAGCAATCTGGGGGATGTCACCGTGACAATTTTGAATTGGCCCAAGATCCAATCGCAACTTGTCCGTTTGCTTCGTGTGCAAATTAGGCAGGCCACTTGATCTCCTTATACCAGAGTTTTCTCTCTTTGTAGGGAATAATGTTATTTCTGTTATGGTCTGGATGTGTTGACTAAATTCATATGTTGACAACTTCATCCCAGCATGGCGATGTTGGGAGGTAAATGTTCTGAGATGTGTATGGGCCATGAAGGTGGTGGATTAATGCCACTATAAAAGGAGATGATGGCAATGGGTTCACCCTCCTCAGCTCTTCTCTTATGTGAGGACACAGAATTTCTTTCCTTCCCTTCCACCTCCCACCACGTAAGGACACAGCAAAGAGGCCTTCATCAGATGCCTGGACTTCAAACTTGGACTTCCCAGCCTCCAGAACTGTGACACAATACATTTCTACTCTTTATCAATTACCTGGTTATGTTATTCTGTTATAGCAGCAGAAATGGACCAAGACACCTACCTATAAAATGGTTAGAAGATTTAGACTAAGGTAGTTTGTATAAAAGACTTAGCAAAATGCTAATCTGTCACCATTCGATAAATATTAGCTTTTGTTACTTATATTACTCTTCTCCCCACTATTAAAGAATTTGGCATTTATTAATATTAAATTCAGTACTTTTTCTTATCAGACTCAGTATGCATTTCTTTTTCTTCCTTTCCCTTGTCTGTTCCATTTATGCCTTTGCTGTAGCACGGTGGCTTCAGCCACTTTTGCTGGGGTTCTTGGAGATGAAGAGGCTGCTGCCCCTTCTTGAATAAATTTTCTTTAAGTGAGGCAGAAATTAATAACTGACATCAGAAATAGAAGGGCTGTGAAGCAGATAAAAGTGTACGGTAGGGAAGTCAGCAAGACACAGTTTTCTTCTGAGACAATGTGAGCAAGTGATGGGCATCATTGAACCATTAATCATTTGACTATGAAAGAGGCTCCCAGGTAGGTCCTGCATGTATGAATATTTGTCTTAAAACTAGCAAAGCAACTTGATAAAATCATACTCATATGTGAAAGGTAAATTTCACTAATAATAATTATGAACAGTAAGAACAATTCAACCTCAGGTTCATGTTCTATGAGAAAAGATGAGAAACAGAGCAAATTATACAAAAATAAACTACCTTCTAGGTCTACATGCACTTCCATGAAGTTAATAACAGTAAGTAGACAGGCTAATAAGTGGAAAATTATAAAGACAAGGGAATACATACTGACTTAGATAAGAGAAAATGCTCAATTTAATACTAATGAATGCCAACTTTTTTTTTTTTGACAGTCTGAGAAACTCTTGTCTCTGTGCTGCCATGAAGCTCATTGAGTCTCTCATCAAAGGCTTTTTTTTGAAAAAAATGTAAAAATCTCTTCCCTTAGAAAGAAGACAATGCAGACGACTCTTAGGATTCTTTTTCCACCCCTGATTCGTGTTCTTTTTGAAAGAAGTACATGATAGCTTCTGCTTCCTACTCCCTTAACAAATAATTGGCTAACCCTCTTTTTCTTCTCTTTAATCTGCTTACCTCTGCAGAGCATTCCAGAGTTTGTTCTGATTGGAAAGATCCTTTCACCCAAGGGATTTAATTAAAGAAAGAACAATGCTCACAGGCAGCGATAGAGGAACAGGTCATATGCAGTCTAGCCTCAGTGTGAATGTTGTGCCCGAGGATGCCTCATTGTAGGAGTTGGGGGCCCTTCTCATCCTGCCTGCTGTGGAAAGATGTAGATAAGTCAAATTGATGATCAAGGATTAAGCTTATATATGAAGACCAATAGGTGCCCCCCTATCTCTTTCTGTTTCCCAGGAAACAAGTCAGGTGCCTCGGTAGCTAAGGATCCTCACTTCTCTAAATGAAGAGATGCTTTTAATCATTTATCTTGCAGAAACTTCTATCTCTCTTCCTGCACAATCTCTGGCAATGACAGTTCCATGGCTCCTAATTGGAGATAAAGAGAGTTCTTCTGTCGTCTTGCCTTTAGGTGACCTTTAGTATTTGCCAAAACTCCCTATCCTTTTCTTTCTTTTTCTTTAAAGTGCTGACTTTTTTTTTTTTTTTTTATTGGTGCATTGTAATCATACATCTTAATGAGGTACAAGCTGGTAGAGACATACATGCACGTATCATATATCACTCATTTAATCCTTTCCCAGTTTTTACCCCATTCCCTCCCCCTCCCTCCTTCTCAAGTTCAGTTTAGTGATTGACTTTGATATGTTTGTGAATGTACATCATGTGCCTTAGGCTGTTTCTCTCTCCCCCCTCCCATCACCTTCAGGTAGGTCACCTTGTTTGTTCATCTAATGTTTCTCCTTCATCTACAGTCCCTCCTATAACCCACTTTATCCCTAGCTTTCACATATTAGGGAGAATATTGATTTTTTACTTTTTGTGACTGACTAATCTCACTTAACATAATATTTTCCAGTTCCATCCATTTCCCTGCAAATGACATGATTTTGTTCTTCTTTATGGCTGAGTAAAATTCCATTGTGTACATATCCCATAGTTTTGTAATCCATTCATCTGTTGATGGACATCTTGGCTGGTTCCATAGTTTGGCAACTGTCAATTGTGCAGCTATAAATAAATAAATAAATAAACAAAAATATATATGCATGCATTATTCTGGTAGTTTGGTTTCCATTTTTTGGGTAGATTCTCAGAAGTGGTATTGCTGGATCATATGGTAGGTTCATTCTTATTTGTCTGAGGGTCAAAAGTGGTTTGCACTAATCTGCAATCCTACCAACAATGTATTAGGGTTCCCATTTCTCTAAACCCTTGCCAGCATTTGTTGTTGTTTGTGTTTGTAATGATTGCCATTCTAATTGGGATTAGGTGAAATCTCAGGGTAGTTTTGATTTGCATCTCTCTGATTGCTAATGATATTGAACATTTTTTCATACATTTATTGGCCGTTTGTATTTCTTCTTTTGTGAAGTGTTTATTTAGTTCACTTGCCCATTTTTTGATTGGGTTATTTGTTTTCTTAACAGTGAGTTTCTTGAGTTCTCTGTATATTCTAGATATTACAGCACAGAGCTCAAATTTTGGCCTCCAGCAGAATTTCATGGTGAGCTTTTTCAAAACACACATGGTGGGGATCCTTCCTACTGCTGCTAAATCACTAGTTACGGCCAGGCATGTGGTTTATGGAGAAAAAAAAGTCTCCAGGCCATTCCTATGAATACTAAATACGAAAACCCCCTGTTGTAAGCCTTGGATGGTATTTGTGTGTAAGCACAGAAATTTTCATCTGTGGCTGCATATTGAAACTGTTAGTCTTTTTTTTTTTTTTTTTTTTTTTAATACTGGGGATTGAACCCAGTGGCTTTCTACCTCTGCTTTACACCCCCAGTCCTATTTTTTATTCATTATTTTGAAACATGGTCTCACTAAGTTGCAGAGGGCCTCACTAAGTAGATGAGGCTGGCCACAAACCCAGATCCTCCAGTCTCAGTCTCCCAAGTACTGGGATTACAAAAGCATGTGCCACCACACCTGGCTTCTGTTAGAGTCTTCGATGAAAATGACACCATCTTGTGAAGACATGTCATTTTTCAGATCTCTTTGCTGACCAGAAGTTTCCAAGTCTTCCTCAATTCACCCTCCCCCCGCTCACCAAAATGTTACCATCATGTTGTCTAAAGATGTGTCTGACAAGCCCCTTTCTTATCGAATTTCTCCACTTACTGAAAATTCTCTGTCCTGCTTAACCCAGCTCTAACAAACCCAACTCACTCCCTTTAACACCCTTCATCCCCAGCAGTGGCTAACCACCACTCTCCCCTGCTCCATAGAATTTTCCCTTAAACATCCTATATAAGCGTCTAGTCTGTGGGTGGACACTGGCTCCATCCTTTCCCGGGGACCCCCTCCACAGGTTTTATCTCAATAAAGCCTGTGCTGCCGTTGAGCCATCTCACCTTCTTTCTTCCTCCTAGGATCTTTCAGGAACCACCTGGAGTTTTTTTTTTTTTAAAGTGCTACTGCTGAGTTCTACCTCTAGAGAGTCTGTTTTTGTTGGGAATTGGGTTTTGAGAGTTTTAAAAGCTAACCAAGTGATTCCAGTATTCAGACAAAGTCATGGACCTCTGTTCTAGCTGCACGTCCAGCCCAGGTGGGAGTCGCTTCTGAGCACTCACATTTTATCTGAATACCTATGGTGCCCACTGCTTCCTATTCTTCCCCAAGAGAAGTGCTCTCCTGGGAGTGCTCCACACAAGCTATAGATGAAGGGCAACCTATAGTCACTCATTCATTCATTGGCACATTCATCAAATATTGTTCCTACTGGATGCCATTCCTTGACCTAATGTTGGCAGCAATAGGTAAAGAAGACATAGTCATCATCTTTGTGATGAGTAAAAGAAACAGCTGGAGCGAGTGTTTTGAGTTCTCTTTAATAGTTGGCTTCTAGGTTTTTGTTTTCTATTTTTTATACACACTCTACTTTTGTTGACCTTGTCTTACGTGTCTTGGGTGCCCCATTTTGACAAAATGCATGCCTCCCCAAAAGGAATCGTGTCTTGCCCTCTTCGTCTTGTCCCTGTTCATTCTCTTTGCTTAGATGTTTCCTCTTCAGCTAGCTAGCATCTATATAGCTTTCTACACTTATCTTGGCCATCTTTTCTTTGGGGAGATTTCCTGAACTAGGGTAGATGATTCTTCTTTATTCTACACAATCCCTTATACTGGGTAGAATTGATAAAAAAAAAAAAAAGAAATCCTTCATATGAGAGGAGGAAAATGTATTTGGTATCAAATAGTACATGCAAAGCTGGGCATGGTGGCACATATCTGTAATCCAAGTACTTGGGAGGCTGAGACAGGAGGATTGCAGGTTCGAGGCCAACCTCAGCAACTTAGTGAGGCTCTCCATAACCTGTTTCTTCCTAACCTGTTTCAAAATAAAAAAAAAATAAATTAGGGCTAGGGGTGTAGTTGAGAGTTAGAATGCCCCTGGGTTCAATCCCCAGTACAAAAAAAAAGTGTATGTTATTGAATTCTTGGGGATCATTTGAGGAAACAAAGGTAATCAAGGAACAGGGCATAATCCCAGTACTTGTGAGGCTGAAACAGGAGGATTGCAGGTTTGTGCCACCAGCTTCAGAAATTTAGTGATGCCTTCAGCAACTTAGTGAGACCCTGTTTCAAAATAAAAAATAAAATAGGGCTAGAGGTGTAGCTCAGAGGTAGAATGTTCTTGGGTTCAATCCCCAGAATCAAAAAAAGATAGAAAGAAAAGAAAAAGAAAAAGAAAAGAAGGAAAATGAAGATAACCAGGGCAAGATTATTGACTGCCCACAATTCTGTGACCATAGGCATCAGCCAAGTCAACAGTAGCATGTGTTTAACCTAAGTTGGCTGAGCCTTGACAGGGGTCTTAGATGTGTATGTTTCTCTTCTACTGGCTCTGCTCCCTCTTCATTTGATAAGAAAAGTCAAATGCAAAATAAGGGGCTGAGAGAGCAATGGTCTAACTATCTCTATCTAATTAGGGGAAGTAGTGTTGGGGGGTTTGTAGAGTGCACAAGGATGAGTCAAAGAGGGGTGCTCCCAGGTGTTAAGGCAACGGTTGAATGAAGCATGTGAAATGGGAGATCGTGGGAATATCACAGATCTTTTGTACTTTCTGCAGAAGCTGTTATAAGCAGGGTAAATAAATTAAATGTTTGTGAGTTGGTATCACCTCTTCTGCTCCAGCTGGTGCCATACTAGACGTGAGAAAGCCAGAGAAGAAGGTAAGAGTAGAGCTAGCTGATTCCATTCTGTGCCCATTGTTGCGGCTAAGGACAATTGTGACTCCTTCCAAGGGATTAGGGCAGACAAAGGATCAGCACTACCCTTTGCCTTTCAAAAGGGTTTTCACTCTCTAGTGCAGTGCTTGGTTTATTTCTTGTCTCTGACCTTGAATGTATATTCTTTGAGAGCCATGATTCTGGCTTTAACTTAATCTTCTTCATCTGCAATGGGAACGGACATAGTAGGCACTAGGAAATGTACTTTGGCAGCCGGACATGGTGGTGCATGCCTGTAATCCCAGCACTTGTGAGGCTGAGACAGGAGGATCACAGGTTTGAGAACAGCCTCAGCATGTAGTGAGACTCTCATCAACCTAACAAGACCCTGTTTCAAAAAAATAGGGCTTGGGAGTGTAACTCAGAGGTAGAATGCCCCTCAATTCAATCCTTAGAAACACACACACACACACACACACACACACAAGAAAAGAAATGTACTTTGCCCCTATGCACCTACTTTTACTGTGTTCATGAAAAGTTTTGCTATTTTGAAATATCTTGAGAGAAGTAAGGAGAACACTTGGAGAATTCAGAAACTTAAGTCTAGTCCTTTTGTTGTTACTTCTTAAAACTTTACTTTTATCCTCTGGAGACCAACCTCTAGAGGTCTTTGTACCTTGCTATTACGCAGGGACTTTCTGATTTTTTGGGGGGAAGACTATTCTTAGGCTGCTGTTCAGTGCCTGAAGGAAGGCCCTCTGGTTTTTCAAAAGACAAGTGTAGATGAATTTCCATCCTGGAGAGGAAGTAGACAGTGGTGTGATAGGTAAGCTGACATTTCCTTCTTCTTTGAAAATATTTATTCTTCAGTAAGGGGAAAAGAGAGTTGTAATAGTGAGGTTCTTCTCAAATGACTTAGTAGAAGGGAATAACATATAGACCTGGGAGAATGAAATAACAATTTTAGATTGTAGCACAGTTGATCTCTTCAGAAATATGTAAATCAATTTTAAGATGGGATGGCTTCTGGGCTACAGAACCTTGACTTGAAAAAAAAATGACAAAGAGAAGTGGCTGGTTACCTTGGCTAATAAATGAAGGAAAGCCAGAGAAATAGTACTTTATCCATAAAAAGCAATCTCTAAAGTTAAAAAACACACATGCACACACACATCTTGAACAACTGAAACAATAAGACAAGTCAAGAATCATGTAATTAACATCTTGACTTTGGTCTCATTCTTACCACAGAATCGTCCATCTTTAACTTGCCCTCCCATGGACCTCTGCATATTGGAGGAGAATGCGCTTGTCACAATAGAATGGAAGCTCCAGCTTGATGTCAATTACCATAGGTATCCAGTGTGTCCATGACTTTCTTTGGTAGAGCAAGCTAGTTTCTCTATTTTGATCTTTACCTTCCTTTCCATTTTGGTTTCAATACCATATACCAAGAAAGCATTTAACATGATTATTCCTAAAAATGAACTGAAATGTTGCAAAAACTAATATGATGCCATATATCCACTGCAAATCTTATTCATGTTTGAGAAGTTTGTGTACCTTTCATGCATCTCCATGTTTTACAAAGTTTAAAAAAGGTTTTCAATTATATCTCCCAATTCATAAAACTCTTATCCATTTATTCTCTCATCTGTTTCTCCCAATGGCCCCATTGTGTAGCTGAAACTGATTCCTTTTTGTGTGTGTATGTGGTATTGGTTACTGGGGATTGAACTCAGGGGTGTTCTACCTCCTGAGCTACATCCTCAGCCCTATTTTATTTTATTTTTCATTTTAAAACAGGGTCTCACTAAGTTGCCACGGGCCTTGCTAGGTGACTGAAGCTAGACTCAAACATGTGATCCTCCTTTCTCAGTCTCCCAAGTACTGAGATTATAGTTATGTGCCATCATGCCTGGCTCTGATCCTTTTTTTTTTTTTTTTGCATAAAATTCTTTGACTTAATGGAAGGTGATGGGGGGAGGGGGGGCACCCTAATGAGCATGATGTACTTTCACAAACACATCAAATTCAATCACTAAACTGACCTTGAGAAGGAGGAAGGAGGAGGGAGTGGGGCGGGAATTGGGGAAGGGTTAAATGAGAAATGTGTGCATGTATGCCTTTACCTATACTAGCTTGTACCTAACAAAGATATGTGATTACAATGCACCAATCAAAAAAAGGATTTGTTAAAGATACACCAGGAGATTTTTGATCTACGTAATGCGAAGCCCATTTCTATGAATGTGGCAGAAACAGCTAAGACATTTTTAGATCGGCTTCAAGCCTTCGTCACTACCTGGCCCTCGTTTACCTCCTTGCTGGGAGGAGTTATAGGAACAGCAGCAATAGTCATTCTAGGCTTATGCATTCTACCACTCTTTGTACGCCTTGTGATAAATGCCTTTGTTAGTATACGAGCAGATTTACATGGAATAGAACTGTAAGCACTGCCTCACCCAGGGTCTGGTAGTCAATGACGGGTTCGATTTTCTCAGGGCAATATCAACCTAAGACAGGGCTTGTTGAACGACTCATCGAGACCCATGACGGGTAAGATTATGCACCTGGTAGGAAACGACCTAAGACAGGCACAGTCCCTCGTGCATTTAAAAATAAAAACAGGGGAGTTGTGGGAACCCAGCTGGGCCCTTTCCCCCCTGACAGTTGTTATCTGCATATATGAGTAATTATACTGATTATTTTGCTATGGCTACTTTGGCGTCTCGAAATCTGGTGATTGCTCCTAGGATACATAGATGAAAGACTCTCCTACTTCCTAAAAAGTAAATATATGATTCTAAAGGTTTATGGTTCTCTGATTCTAGAAAGTTTGCTTGACCAGGCTATGTTAAGAATGTGGGCTATATGTGGAAAACGAAGAAGTGGTGCTAATTGTGCTCTGACAATGATTGATATGTCGTAAATGTATATGTAACCCTGTTGTACTCAAGAAATGTATAAAAAATCCGTGCTGAATAACAATAATTAAAAAAAAATAAAATTCTGACATGTTTTTGTCCAAGGTCATAGGGCTATGTGTTGATAGAAGTAGAAGTCAAAAGCAAATTTTTGTTTCTAAGACAAATAAGATGTTCCTATCTCAAAAGACATATCAAATTGAGGAAAAGTATATACATTTCTCCACATTGTTCTCTATGAAAGATCCCATTGAATATTCTCTGTGATCATTCTTTAAACATTTGAAGAATCATTCTTTCCTCACAATACACACTCTTCCTGAGTTGATTTATCTCCTCCTCCTCCTCCTCCTCCTCCTCCTCCTCCTCCTCCTTCTGTTTTGTCATTCTGGAGATTGAATTTAGGGTCATTCTATCTCCAAGCTACACCCTGGACCTTTTTATCTTTATTTTTTAATTTTTGAAACAGAGCCTTGCTAAGTTGCTGAGGCTGGCCTGGAACCTGCAATCTTCCTGTCTCAGCCTCCCAAGTACTGGGATAACAGGTGTGTGCCACCATACCTGACTTCCTACTTCTTTATATACTTACCAAATGAGAAATCACTAAAATCAGAAATTTTTAGAAGAGAAGATCCTGGAAAAAGAAACTTAAAATTCTTTGTGTGTGTGTGTGTGTGTGTGTGTGTGTGTGTGTGTTGTGTGTATGTGTGTTGCCAAGAGGAATGACTGGCCATTTGTTATGTTTAACACATGAGCAGTATGAGGTCCATCCAACATAAAGTAGACTGGGCAATAAGTTTAGAAATAATAGCCAGAGAGAACTAAAATGCATTAAATAAATAGTAAGAAAAATGATTGGATTTTAGGATATTTCAAGAGGGATGGGGAAAGGGAGGAAGGAGGGAAGAGAGGAGGCTTGTCTGATTTGTGAAACGAGCATTGTAGAGGGTAAACTGTCTGTATTGCAGAGTCAAGAAAGTATATGAGGAGGATTTCTCGGAATCAATTATTTTCTTTCCTTTTTTCTTATATAACCATGATGCGTAAATATCTCCTTTCCTGTCCCTCTCTCCAAACCTTCAATAAAGTCAATTCTACACAAAAATGCTTTGGTGAGAAGTTTGTCTTTGTAGAAATCAAGAGAAGAGGTCAAGTTTCAAGTTTGGTTCAATACAGTGTTGGAGGGAGGTAAAAATAATGAGTGTTGTGGTGACACTATTCATAAATTGAGCTACTTTTGCAGAAGTAGATAATTGGAGACCTAGGTAACCATAAGTATCTAGGCTCCCAGATCATTTGCAGGAATCTTGGTGAGAATATTAGATTTCTCACGGCTATGACATGGAATTTAACTAACTCTTTTTCTTCTCCTCCTCCTCTTCCTCCTCCTCCTCCTCCTCCTCCTCCTCCTCCTCCTCCTCCTCTTCCTCCTCCTCCTCTTCCTACCTCTCCTCCTCTTCATAATCATCATCATCATCATCATCGTCGTCCTGGGGATTAAACCCAGGAGAGTTCTACCTCCGGGCTACACCCCCAGCCCTTTTTTTAAATGTCAAAACAGGGTCTCACTAAGTTGCTGAGGCTGGCTGTGAACCTGTGATCCTCCTGTCTCAGCCACCTCGTAAGTACGGGGATTACAAGCATGAGCCATCATGTCCAGCTCCAACTCTTATCTTGATTGTAAGGGGCAGGGTAACCCTGCTTAGATTCCAGTTTTAAAAAATTTTCATGGCTGGCTTATTTCCCCCATAATCTCATTTAACTCACATTTTATTACTTTCTTTCCAAAACCCATCTTAAAATTTTACTGTTGGAACACACAGGATTAGTTTGTATGGGGTTATTGTCCATTATGTAGTAAAGCCAATAGGGGAGAGGAATTGATTTACTAAATAAAGCCAGAGACTTTTTACAATCAGATCATGCCAGTTTAAAAGCTCATCATCAACATAGCAAGCAGGTTTGCATTTCCTTTAAAGATGGAATATATCAGTTAAATTATATGTCCTTGAAAACCGAAGCTAGTACACATTTTAATATTGAAGATGACCCTTTCTATTTAAAAGGCAAAAATAGAACTGTATGAAAACAAAGAAGAAATACCTAAGAATGCCAATCAGAAATATCAAATCCATGTGACAGTACTACACATAACTATTATAATGGAACATTCACTATATGCTAGAGACAGGATTAAAAATTTTTATCATGTATTACTTTTTAAAACTCTGTAGAGGATAATTAATTATTAATTATGTAAATGAGGAAACAAGGGTCCAGAGGAGTTAATAACTTGTCCAAGGTCACATATACTGAGAGATTATTGAAGCTCCCAACTTTCATAATTTTAAATATAAATCTTTTTAGGAGATAAAATCACCACTGAGATGGTTGATGTGGACTGTCAACTTGACTGGATTCACCTAAGGTTATGTGACTCTGGGTGCGTTGGTGGATAATTGGCTTATCTAGTGGCAGATTGAAGGGGAAATCCTGCCCTGAATGGAGGGTCTACATAAAAAGAAGGAGAAAGTGGCTTGAATCATGTGCTGTTTTTCCTGAGAAAAGCGCATTTCTGCTCTCCCCTGGGATATCAGTCTTTAGCCCTTCAGCTCTTGCAACTGGACTTTCACCAACACATCTCTGAAGAGTTTCTTGGCCTTTCCATCTTGGACAGGGACTGCACTATTGATCACTCCTATTCTAAGACTCTAGCTTTTGGACCAGCTTTCCACGTGTGGGCGGCTACTTGGGACTACACTGCTTTGGACTGCAAGCTGATCTGATAAATTCTCTTTTGCCATATATACATCCTGTGAGTTCTGTTCTCTAGTGAACCCTGACTAATGCAATCACTATCAATTGAGTCTTTGGAAAGCCATTCATTTTATAAGGAAATCAATTTCTTCCTTTCACCCGTCATGTACCATAAAGCTTAAATTACAGACCACTTTTCCTCCAAATTTGATCAAATTAGATAATCCTCTGTACCCTTCAATTCCTAAACCTTTTCTAAAATTTCTCCCAGTTCGTTTCCCCACCATGATGTTCTGCTTCTTGTTCTCTAAACTTTTCTTTTTTTCGGTACTGGGGATTGAACTCAGGGGCATTCTACCTCCGAGCTATACCCCCCGCCCTATTTTTTACTTTATTTTGAAACCGGGTCTCACTAAGTTGCGGAGTGCCTCACTAGGTAGCTGAGGCTGGCCGCGAACCCGGATCCTCCGGTCTCAGCCTCCCAAATGCTGGGATTACAAGCGTGCGCCACCACGCCTGGCATCTCTAAACTTTTCTTATCAATAAACCAATAGATCCTGAAAACCCACTATCTGCAAGGAGCTGGAGGTGATAGCCAAGAGGTATAGCATTTTTGAAGTGGATTCAGAAGTATGAGGGCAACCAGAAAAAATAAAGAAGAAAACATTTCAACATTAAATATTTAAACAGGATGTCTAACTGAATTGGTAAATGAATAAGTGGATAGTCATGTGGATGGATAGATGGGAGAAACTGATTTGAAAAAGATGGGTTTGGAAAGATGGTTATAATAAAGTCACATATTGCACATATAGGATGGGTCCTTATTTTGGAGAATCACCAAAAGATTTGCCATTGGTTCCAGTCACTTTAAAAGGACACAAAATGACAGACCCTGATTTATGTTTCTCTTACTTCAAGTTTAAACAAGTTGAAAAAGCCACTTGAGGACTAGATAGTGGGATAAACAGACTCCTCACTATGGCTACCTTGCAGGGAAAGTTACAGAGATGAGCAAGTGAAATTAGTTTTTAATTTGATATGGAAAACCTGTGTTTTTAAAATTAAAACCTACTAGCACATATACTCTGATATTAAGAAAAATAGTACAGAGTAGAAAGAAGAAAAATGTTTATACAAAAACACTCTGGCATCAAGTGAGAGGTTGGAGAGAGAATAGAGAAAAATAGCTTAGCAAGAAACAACATTATGGTTTCAGAGCCAAAACCCAGAAGGAGCTGAGTCTTCCTTCTTTACAACTCCATCAGTTAGAGAAGATTATTCCCGAGGGCGCTCTGCCAATCTTCTAAACCCACACAAGTATTTTCTTTTTCTTTTTTTTCTTTCTTTGCTTTGAAAATGTTGCTGCACATTTTGGAATAAATATTGTTTTCAGCAAGACCTATGCAGATTTTTGAAATATGTTTTTTTATGTCATGGTCCTATGCTCATTGAAAACCATTGGTAATTTAATATTGGTTAAATATCATATGGCTCAGTGGGAAGAAATTTTCATGACCTTGAGTAAGTTATTAAACCTCATTCTCCTCTTCTGTTGTATGAGGATGATAATACCCAACTCATAATGCTTTAAGGATTAAATCAAATAACCTTTGTGAAAACAGATAATTTCCTATATTTACTCTGACCCCCCGTGCATAAAATTCTGTAGTCCTTTAAAATTATGCTTATGTTAAATCCTGTGTCTTGAGACTACAGTTTTCAAATAGAGTTGTCCACTATTTCACTACATTGATGAAGACAGCAAGTCACTTAACAGAACTTTATATATATATATATATATATATACTGGAGATTGAACCCAGGGGCATTCTACCTCTGACCTATACCTCCCCCCTCCAGCTCTTTTTATTTTTTATTTTAAAACAGGGTCTTACTAAGTCGCTGAGGCTGCCATCAACCCTGCAATCTTCCTGTCTCACCCTCCCAAGTACTGGGATTACAGGTGTGTGCCACCATGCCTAGCTCATATCATGTTCTTTTAAAACATAGCTTTCCTTTTTCTTTTAAATTTTATTGTGGTATTAACACTTGATCTGAGACCTACTCTCAATAGACTTTCAGGTGTACAATACAGCATCATTGGCTATAGGTAGTGTTATACAGCAAATCTTTAGAACTTATTCATCATATTTGACTGCAACTTTATGCCCATTGGTTACTAACTCTCCATTTCCCACTCTTCCCAGTCTCTGCACCATTCCAGTCTTTGATTCTAAGAATTTGACTTTTTTTCTCTGCATATCACAAGTAAGTGGAATTGTCCATCATTTTTCTTTCTGTAACTGGCTTAATACCCTTAGCATAATGTCCTCAACGTTTATCTGTGTTGTCACATATCACGGATTTCCTTATTTTCCAAAGCTGAATAGTAATCCATGTGTATATGCCATATTTTCTGTATCCATGCTTATGCCAATAGATACTTAGCTTGTTTACATATCTTGACTGTTACCTCTTTGAGATCCTGATTTTAATTCTTTTGGAGAAATACCAAGATGCTGGATCATGTAGTGGTTCTTTTTTATTTCTTGAGGAAACTCCATACTGTCTTCAAAGCAGCTGTACCTACTTGCATTCCCACTACCAACACCAACACTGTTGTCCTTTTTTTTTATTATAGTCACCCCAAAAGATGTGAATGATATCTCATCTTGGCTTTGATTTGCCTTTCCCTAATTTTTAGTGATGTTGAGCATTTTTCATGTACTCATTGGCCCTGTATATCTTCTTCGGAGAATTGATTTTCAAATCCTTAGCCCCCCTTTTTTATGGTACTAGGGATTGAACCCAGGGGCATTCTACCTCCAAGCTTGAATCACAGCCCTTCTTATTTTGAAACAGGGTCTTGCTAAATTGCTGAGGTTCTGATAAGTTGTTGAGGCTGGCCTTGATCCTGTAATTTTCTTGTCTCAACCTCCCAAGTACTGGGATTACAGGCATGGGAGACCATGCCCAGCCTTTGTCTTTTTTTTTTTTTTTTTAATAGTACTAGAGATTAAACCAGGGGTATTTTGACTCTGAGGTATACCCCCAGCCATATTTTATTTTTTTATTTGAAACATGGTCTCACTAAGTTGCAGAGGGCCTCAAAAAGTTGCTGAAATTAGCCACAAACCTGTGATTCTGCTGTCTCAGCCTCCCAAGTACTGGGATTACAGGCATGCACCACTATGTCTGGTTTTTGGTTGAGTTATTGGTTGTTTTACTCCCAAAGCATGAGAGTTTCTTATTTGGAGATTAATCATTATCAGACATGATTTATAAATATTTTTTTCCATTCTTTAGGTTGTCTTTTCTCTTTGTTGACTGTTCCCTTTCATGTGGTCTGATATGTTGGGTTTTGCTGCCTATGGTTTTGGTGCCATGGCTCACCAATCAGCCCAATCAAAGGTTCTGGAGCCTTTTGCAAGTCTCTCTCTCTCCAGGGAGAATTAGGCAGCTGTGGCTCTTGTCTGCTAAGCGATGATGGTGGGGAACCATGGCATCTATCGGTCCAAGCTGCTGTTCCTGTTCTCCCCCAGGTGGTTAGACTGTGCTGGACCTGTTAGAGCTTCAGGATTGGTGAGATAGAGACTGATTCTTTGTACGGCCCTGGAAAAGTTGGGGCACTGGATATATGAATCAACTCTTTCTTTCCCCAGGGAAAGCTGAGGAATAGATTTTTTCTCCCTCCCTCCCTCCCTCCCTCCCTCCCTTCCTTCCTTCCTTCCTTCCTTCCTCCTTCCTTCCTTTTCTTCTTCTTCCCTTCCTTCCTCCTCCTCCTCCTCCTCTTCCTCCTCCTCTCCTCCTCCTCCTCTTCCTTCTTCTTCTGTCTGCTTGTTGTGCTAAGCAGAAGAAAGGAACAATAACAAGACTGTTGCAGACCCATCAGAGCTTAAAGACTGGCAAGATGGAAGCCAGTCATCTGGGGAGCCTTCTTGGAAAAGTTGAGGTGCTAGATACACAGTGAACCTTTGCAGTGAACCTGGGAGCTAGGGCATCTCCTCCTGATCTCTGTCAGTGAACTGAGGGTAATGTCTCTCCCTGGTGAGACGGTGTCCCAAATCTTCCTATTGGCTTTAGTGAGCCTGACTGAAATCCTCCGAGGGCGCAGGAGCCTTTCAATTAGTTTCTGATTCATCACAAATGAAGTTTGTTCATGGGTTTTTGCTGACTCAGTGCATCTGGGGTCAAGAGGGGAGGAAAAAGTATCCATGTCTTTCTAGTTTGCTGTCTTGCTCATATCAGACCCCCAGAAAATTTTTCCTGTATTTTTGTTGTTGTTTGTTTTTACGGTACTGAGGATTGAACCCAGGGACATTCTACCCCTGAGCTACACCCCCAGCACTACTTTTATTCTTTATTTTGAAACAGGGTCTCACTAAGTTGCGGAGGGCCTCACTAAGTAGCTGAGGCTGGCCGCGAACCCGCGATCCTCCTGTCTCAGCCTCCCAAGTACTGGGATTACAAGCGTGTGCCACCACAGCCAGCTTTCCCTGTTTTGAGACTAGGAAGTATTTTTTTACTATTTGTTAGGTGATCAGCAGGACAGTAAGCCCCTTTTGTAACAGATCAAAGGCTAGAGGAGGTCACAGTGCGAGGGTCACAAAGCCTCTGTGAGCCAAATTCAAGATCAAGAGCTTTTCTTTTATGAGATTTCTATACGATGGATTGAAAGGATCTTTACTGAACACCATTGCTAGGGCGAAATGCACAGAAGACAAGAGAGTCTACTACCATGACCTGGTTTTAGGGCTGAGTTTGAGACTTGAGATTGGCATATGGCTGGTCAGCTGTTATGCTGATGTTATAGTTTGGCTCAGAGTTTGGTACAGATGGGAACATGGGTATGAGTGCGCCTGTGCTTTCTCTAGTCTGTTGAAGACTTTGAGGGGCACACATTAAAAATAAGCTCGTTTGGGATGTGAAGTCCAGGTTCTGCTCCTGGACATTAGAAGGAGGTAACTTTCCCAAAAAATCAAGTGTGAATCAGATGAAGTTATGGGAAATATAAAGAGATAGGAATATGTTGCATGACAACATAAGGCTGTGCTCAATAAAACACTGATATTGAGGAGACTTGAAGATTAACAGCCTGGGTTCTACAATAAATTAATGCAAATCAGAGAGCAGAAAAAGATTGAAAGGGACTAGAGAGATGTAGTAACCTATGGTTGACCTATTGTAATATATGAGACTTTCAGGTCCTGACTTGAACACACAAACATAAATTAGAGGTGGGGAGAGAGGAGAGGTTTAAAGAGGATGAGAGACAGAGAGAGAGAAAGGGAGAGAGAGGGTCATGTATAGTGAAGAGATAGTTAATGATATTAGGAAATTAAGGTTAATTTTTCTCAAGTTGACAGCAGTATTGTGATTTTTAAAAGGAGTCCTTATCATTTCATCCACACATATTTAAAACTTACCTTCTTACATATGTATGAGTGAAAAGATGAGCTATAGTTCAACTGAGAGAGAGAGCATGACTTCCAAGCTTACAGGCTAGTACAGCAGGTAACGTGTGTGGCAGAGAGAATCACTGGAGAGAACTGTAGTTCTTTCCTCCAGGTAGGCCAAGGTAGATGCTTGTGGATTTCTTTCCTTGATACCTATTTCTTTAGCCAGTGCCAAGGAGCTTATTCCCAAAGCATAGTTTTCAGTGCTTCCTATATTGTAATTGATTTCACTTGTGCCTAATCCCCTTCTCCAGAAATAAAATCTGGAGTTAGTGAGGGATAGAGAAATAAATATCATTGCTTACCGCAATGCAGGAGGCAGAAAATGTTAAATGCTTGTGACTGCCTTATAGTCATGGGTATTTATTTGTGCTGCACCTAGCTTCGCTGTGGTTCTTTGTATTGGTTCAAATGATTCCATGATAGCGTGAGGAGAGCAGATGGAATGCAGCTGGGATAGCTGTGGATTTGGTGAAAGGTCCAATCCTGGCAAGCTTGGATCACGGGTTCTCATTTTCTGATTGGACGATCCTGGAAAGAACTACCAGGTGCCTGTGTTAGCTCTGAAGCATCAGAGGAAATGTTAAGCTCCTTCCTGTTAGTCAGCTTTATATTTGCATAACAAAATATTCAGAACAACCAATTTTTTTTTTTTTTTCAGTACTGGGGATTGAACTCAGGGGCATTCTACCTCCGAGCTATACCCCCAGCCCTATTTTTTATTATTTATTTTGAAACAGGGTCTCGCTAAGTTGTGGAGTGCCTCACTAGGTGGCTGAGGCTGGTCTCGAACCCAGATCCTCTGATCTCAGCCTCCCAAATGCTGGGATTACAAGTGTGCACCACCATGCCCGGTTCAGAACAACCAATTTAACCAGACAAGGAAGAGCAGGCTTGTAATCCCAGTACTTGGGAAGCAAAGGCTGAAAGATTGAGGTCAGCCTACACAATTTATTGAGACCCTCAGCAACTTAGGGAGACCTTGTTTCAAAACTTAAAAAATAAATAAATAAAGGAGCCGGATGTGGTGACACACACTTGTAATCCCAGGACTTGGGAGGCTGAGACAGAAGGATCACAGGTTCAAGGACAGCCTCAGCTATGTAGCAAGGCTCTCAGCAACCTAGTGGGGCTCCATTTCAAAACCAAAAATATAAAGGGCTGGGAGTGTAGCTCTGAGGCAGAATGCTCTTAGGGTCAATCCCCAGTACCAAAACAAATAAATAAAAATGAAAACAAAATAATCAATTTATGAGGGCAAAGGTTTAATTTGGTTCATGGGGTTGGCAGTTCCTGACCAGTTGGCCTCATTGCTGGGGCCTGTGCTGGTACTTCCTGGTGGGAGTGCATGGTGGGAATGGCCTTGACCTCACAGCCAGGTGCTGGGGGAAGAGAGAGAGGAAGGGCAGGGTCCACTATCCCTTTAAGGGCACGCCATCAACAACCCAAAGACCTCTCCCTAGCCCCTCTTAAAGTTTCCACCACTTCCCACTAGTGCCAAGCTGCCGACTAAGCCTTTTATACAAGGTCCTCGGGGGGACACCCAGATCCAAATTATGGCATCTCTAATACAGATTGAGGCTGTTTGCCTGAATGGAAAAAAAATCAGTCTGGCTCAGATCCTTCAGATCCATCCATCCATCCATCCATCCATCCATCCATCCATCCATCCATCCATCCATTATTCATCCATCTTTCATTCATCCATAATCCATTCATCCATCCATCCATTCATCATTCATCCATCCATCCATCCATCCTTCATTCATCCATCTATCATTCATTCTTTTTATGTGTCTTTGGCATTTGAGATGACAAATTGATTGCATGTGTTATTTGTCACATTTTTTTTTTTTATCACCAACATCATCGTTTTTGGGGACATCGACTTTATATTTCAGTGGAAAAGTTAGGTTGGGAGGAGTCAAAGTCATCTTAAATATCAACATATCACCTCTGCATTTAAGGTTCTGCATCTATAAGTTCTTGATAAAATAACTGTCTCAGAAATGACAACTTCCTCAGGAAAGGATCAACGATGGTTTATATCTTGTTCCAAAGACTGCTTAAAGGGTGAGGATGTCATTAGAATATGTTCTATGGGAAGGAAATAGTGTAATAATCTTCCAGTATAATCATAAATATGAAATATAGAATAGAGTAAAAATACTGACCATAAATACATCAAAACTGGTGCATTTCTCTAATATTCAAACTTCTTATAATTAAAGTACACTTGTTTGTAATCTGGAAAGAAAATATGCCCAGGAAGATTTCTTGAAGATCTAATGAGGTTTCAAGGGGAAGCTCACCAAGTGCTGTGTGCACATATATCCCCATCACTTCGAACTACATTACAATGTGAGACTGCAGCGCATCAATAAAAGCATATGTATATCAAATGAGGTTTCAAGCAGGAAGACTGAGGAGCTAATACACAGGGTAATTGTCTGTAAGTGCTGTTTTCTTTAGTGAATCACTGAAGATTAGAAGAGAGTAATCCAGACGGAGATGAAATAGGTAATATTATCCTATTGTAGTCTTTCTAACTGTATTAAATCCATCCATCACTCATTTGGTATTTTCTGTTCCTAAGACATTAGGCTAGGACCAAGAGATACTATTAAAAAAAAAGGAAAGGTAAATCGAAAGAATGGCTTTCAGGCAGGTTATTTGATCTGAAGTAAACAGAGACTTATTGGAAGGTATACTTTGATAGGAAAACCCATGTGTGGAATATTAGCGGAGATTTAGAGAGTGTCTAATTTATTGCCTACACTTAGCATAAAGGAAAAGAAAGATGGAGAATATACCTGTTTGCCTAAATTCAACTAGATGATGTCAGAGATAGTGCTAAACATCCAGGTTTAAAAGGCAAGATTGGATTCCATGGTATCTTTACAAAAACTGATAGGCATTTAAGGATAAGGGGTAAAATTAATTTTTTTCCTGAAAATGTTAAAGAAATACCAAGTCAGAGGTTTAGGGCTGGTAGTGGGGCTTCCTGATGCCATCAGAGTTGTTGTCTATGTGTGTGTGTGTGTGTGTGTGTGGTACTTGTGATTGTATCCAGGGGCATTCTACCTCTGTGCTACACCCCCAGCCCTATTTCATTTTATTTTGAAACAGGGTCTTGCTAGTTTGCTGTGAGTCTCGTTTACTTGCTGAGGCTTGTCTCGAACCTTCGATCCTGCTGTCTCAGCCTCCCAAGTACTGGGATTACAGGCATGTGCCACCATGCCCAGAACGTTCCATGTTGGTATCTAGAGAAGGAGCAGCTGCAGAGATGGCAGTTTCTGCCTCCATCTAACCGGTCAACATGGAGCCAACCCGGCCCCCTGACTGGAAGAGAGATGAGATTGAGCGTCAGGCCATCCATGGGCTGCAGTTGGAGAGGCACCTAAGAGGCAACGAGGCAAGTATTGAGAGAGTCAGCCTAAGGTACCAGCTTTCCTGCTTCTAAATCCAGGGCTCCTCATTGGTTTCCTGTGCTTTCTGCTGCAATAATTTTCTAAAGTACTGGGAACAACCTGGAGTCTAAAATCTCTTTAGATGAGGAGATGAGTGTAGACACTCTTTAAATACAACAGTGTTTCCGTGTGATAGAGGGCTAGAACTACGAGCCCCCAAAGAGGTCTAGAGCTAGTGGGTGGGACGGTGGGAAACAGGTTCCCATTCAAACTCACTTTGAAACTTTCTTCTTCTTTTTCTAATTTAAAAACCATTTTATTCTAAATGGACAATTTATACTTATATAAATGTATGGGATACAAAGTGATGTTATGATTCACGAATATAAAGTAGAATGATTACATCAAGCTATTGCCTCAAACGCTTATTTGGAGGGGGGATAAGAACGTTTGAAATTTACTTTCTTCACAACTTTTAAGATGTACCACACAGGACGTACTCACTATGCTGTGCTGTAAATCTCAAAAAAGAAAACTTATTCCGCTTGTCCGAGGTTGTATGTCCTGTGACCATCATCTCCCCCTGTTCCCCGCTCTGGCTAGTTCTGAAGATCACACTGTGGACATGGCTGAACGGTCATTTGATAAAAGGATAGTGGGTGTGACTCACGGACTCCAGTAACCATCTCAGCAGAGGCCAGGAATATTAGAAATGTACCAGCAAAGACACTGCCAATTTGAATGAAAGGGGACAGAGAAAGTGAGCCAGAATAAAGGGACAGTGTCTGTCCAAGCTGACAAACGCTCTTTTGTACCTGTAGATTTAGGGTGCCTACAGATCTGCTGTTTTGAGTCCCATGTTATGATACTGCTCTTTATAGTTTTCCTGTACCCTGCCCATCATTTTGAAATGATACCCCTCTTAAAATACTGAGTATGCCATCTGTCCCCTGCAGAGGCCTGATTGAGATGGAGTTCCATAAATATGTTTTTGAAAAAAAAAAATAGAATGGTTCATGATGACAAACAGATTTTTATGGGCAAGGGTGGTCTTTGACAGATTTCTACTAAATTTTACACATATCGTCATATTGTGTCCAATGAATGAAGCAACAGTAATTCTGATTCCTAAAGAAGGATTCATTGCATGTTCACATTTTACAGAATTTAGAATGTTTCAGGTTGCCTCTTAAAAATAATTTTATTGGTGCATTGTGATTATACATTTTAGTGAGATTCAAAGTGATACATTCATATCTGCACACCACACTGAGTGTGTTCCCTAGGCATTGCATGCTGCCCTGCTATCTGCTCTCTCCCTGTACTTGTTAGTGAGATGGCTACTGGCACCTTCATATCTGGACATGATATTATTTGATCAGTGGGGAGGGGGGAAAGGAGGCTTGAGGAAGAAACAGTTCAGGTCACATTTTTTTTTTCTTTTTCCTTTTTCTCTTTCTTTTGTGGTGCTGGGAATTTAACTCAGGGACAGTCTATCTTGGAGCTACATTCTCAGCCCTATTTTATTTTCAGTTTGGAAATGGGGTCTCACTAAGTAGCTAAGAACCTTGCTAAATTGTTGAGGCTGGTTTCAAACCTGCAATCCTCTGGTTTCAGCCTCCCAAATATTGGGAATACAGGCATGTGCCACCACATCAGGCTTCAGGTTACTTTTAATGGATTTTAAATATAAAATACTAAGCTACTTTGCATGTATCAATGAGCTCTTTCTTCTTTTATTCTCCTGAATTTATTTTATAATCATAAAGATTTAATTTCTTAATAGGCCTGCACAGAGCTGAGGTTGCAACAATTAATGTAAAACAAAGCAAGGAAATGCCACTTTTTAAAAATAGTTTTTTGACACTCAACTATTAGCTGAAGGTACCTTGTTATCAGATGAAACATTAATAAGCTGATTTAATTTACATAAACAATTTTCCATTATTTGTTAACATAATGCCTGTGGAGTGGTTTTATTTCAATCTAGACAAGAAAAAGAAAATACCTCTAGCCGGGCGTGGTGGCGCACGTTTGTAATTCCAGCATTCGGGAGGCTGAGACCGGAGGATCCGGGTTCGCGGCCAGCCTCAGCTACCTAGTGAGGCACTTCGCAACTTAGTGAGACTCGGTTTCAAAATAAAGAATAAAAAAAAATGGGGCTGGGGGTGTAGATCGGAGGTAGAATGCCCCTGGGTTCAATCCCCAGTACCGCAAAAAACAAAACAAAACAAAACAAAACAAACAAAAAAAACCCCTCTCAAATCGGCACAAATAAAACTCTTCTTATGAGATTCTAAGAGACTAGGATGTACTTTCTTATTAGTGCTAGTGACTGGTGGACCTTCGATGTTGACTTATTTTCTTCTTGCTGGTTCTTTACTTGGGTAGTGACATCATTAATACAGTGCTTAAGTCAATTGTTAAAAGCAACTGTTCAGTTGCTATCACTGAATCTTTGCCTCCTAAAGAGTTTGCCTGGATTATGCCATTCAGAGATCTCTTCCTGAGTTGGTGGGCTATGAAATGGTTAGGGAGATGGGACAAAATTTTCCTTTGAAAACTGATAGAACAAGCCTGAGACATTGGAAAGATGTAAATCTATCAGTTACTCAGTGTTTCACCACAGGATCAATGGGCTATATCATCCTTTTACTCTTTTTAAAAAATTCTACATAATTCATCTAAAAGTCTTCTTTCAATTATTATTTTAAAATTTTTTATCGATGCATTACAGTTACACATAACATCTTGATTTCTGTTTCTCATCTTTGTCTAGCCCCTGAGATTTTTTTTGCATTTTCTTACAACTCATCTGTCTTTCAAATATGTTGTAAAAAAATGTATCTGATAACTTCATTACACATTCATTTTATTTATTTACACATTGGTTTTAAAGTCTAATGTTTTGCTTCTATCTGGCAACTTTAATTTCAAATGGAGTTAGAAGATTGCTTTCCCCAAGAAACAAATTTCCAAATTATTAAATTTAGAAGTTTAAGTAAGTATTCCCAAAGTTTATACATTCTATTAATTAGAATATAGAATGTATCCATTAATTATCACATAACAGAGAACCATGGAAACAACAGCATTATTTTTCTCATGTGCCTGAAGACCAGCTGGGAGTCAGCTGATCTGGCTAGTGACTAGATTTGGGCTGGTGACTGCTGATCTTGGCTGGGCTCACTGATGTCTCCATGGGTTGGCTGGGGCTCAGGTGATCTATGCTGGCTGCCCGGAGCATCTTGACGGGGTAGCTCTGCTCCTCAAATTACCCATTATCTCTTGGGATCAGTGAGCAAGCTCAGGCATGAACTTCTCACAGAGATGACAAAAACACACCAATGCAATCAGAAACACACAAAACCTTTGCAAGTTTAGGGAGGAGCTGGCCCAATTTCATTTCCATCTCATTCGTCTACTGGCTGAAGTAAGTCACATTTCTAGCACGAATAATTTGCAAAATCTCAAGGTAAAAGGCCTGGATATGGGGGCAGATATGAAGAATTTGGACTGATGATACAATTTACAGTGAAGACCATCTGATCCAAGATCATTTAATGTCATTATGTTTCTCAGTTTTCTATTTGATCCAGATGATGACACTTCCTGGCAAAGTATTCACCAGGACCAGTATTCTGCTGCACTAGGTTTATTTAGAACTTAAATTTCCTACTCTATCTCAGAGCTCTAACCTCTTTATCTGAGCAAGTGAAGGAAAAGTCTTTAATTTTAGGGTATTTTATTCCTTTACAAAGAAAGATAATCAAACTGCTTGCTGTTTTTGATCTCACTTTGGTAAGTGCAATTAAGACCTTGTAATTTCAGAAATATAAAAGTACAGTAATTACAGACACATTGAAGACAATATGCAAATATTGCAGTCCAGAGGCAATGTACCTAGGTTGTCACTCAGCTTCACTAATTATATCATTAAAGAAAAAAACAACTAAGAACATTTTAAAGCAACAGTCCAGAATTTAAGATTCGACCCACAAAAGGCACTTCCTTAGCCAGCAGTTATGTGAACTTCGAGAATAATCCCAGAGTACATTTCTTAGTGAATGAGATCAGGGGCTGCATGTGTCACATTTTACATTTTTATGAAGTTTTTGGCCCAAATGATTTGGTTGTTTTATGGTAGGACACTTTTTGTTCATTTTATTTATCCATGCACCTACTTATCATCTATCTATGTACATATATAGCTATGTACATACACATTGCGTATGGCAATGTAAATAGTTTGGCAAGCTGGACAAAAACATGAACTTAGAGCCGGGCGTGGTGGCGCACACTTGTAATCCCAGCTTTCGGGAGGCTGAGACCGGAGGATCTGGGTTCTCGGCCAGCCTCAGCTACCTAGTGAGGCACTCCGCAACTTAGTGAGATCCTGTTTCAAAAATAAAGAATAAAAAATAGGGCTGGGGGTATAGCTCGGAGGTAGAATGCCCCTGAGTTCAATCCCCCGTACCACAACAAAACAAAACAAAACAAAACAAAACAAAACAAAACAAAAAACCATGAACATAGGCAACTGAAAAGGGTGGCAAGAGGTAGACTATTGCAGATCTTGATTTTGCAGCAGAAACGATGTTGTGCTCACCCTAAATTAATATACTTCCAGGGTTGTCTGGAAGGCTGGAATTGGGGGCTCACTAGGAGTCTAGGAGTCTAATTGTATGAATGTCAAGAGCCCTCTTGGGGAAGAATCTTCCTGGAAAGACAGAATGTGTCAAGACACATGCGTGTTGGTAGGGCACGAACCCAGTCATTGGCAGGGAGAAGGTGATGTTAGACGCCTTGCTCAGACCATCCCTGGGGACTGCCTCCATGGCTTGGCTTGAGCTTTGAAGAGGGCGGCCACCATCGAAGCTGAAAATGAAGTTTCTTCAGGACTCTAAATGACATTGCAGTCACAGGTGTTTACTCTTTGAAACCTGTAGGGAGGAAGATTTGTGCCTCTTTCCTCAAGGTCATATCTTGGTGCATAAGGGATTTGAGGGTGGAGTGAATTTTGTTCCTCCTGCCCCCTAGGGAACATTCCTGGCTTCTTATTCCTGGTAAGAGGGGCAGAGGTGCAGCAGCTAACTCTGTCGGGTGAAACTTGGCCCACTGGTTCACATGAACACTCATTCGCTTACTCCCTGACCACTTTTGGTCTCCAGTGTTTACCATGGAAAGGGCCCACAGCCCATCTTCAGAAGGGCTTCTGAGATAGACCAGGCATGAAAGGTGGATCTAGATTTAGGATTAGCAGGAAAATGCCTTTGATGGGATCACTGTGATTGTTACTTTATTTTACTATGTTTCCGTTAATAAGCAATGTAAGGAATACACATGACAATCACCAAATTATGGAACCAGCCTAGGTGTACATCAACAGATGCATGGATTTTCTATATATATATATATATATATATATATATATATATATATATATATATATATATATATATATATATATATATATATATGAATTTTACTCAGCTATAAAGGAGAACAAAAATATGTCATTTTCCAGGAAATGGATGGAACTTGAGAATGTTATACTACGTGGGATTAGCTAGTTTCAAAAGTAAAGAGTTGTATCTTTTCTCTCAAATGAGGAAGCTAGAGAGAAATTGGGAAACAAAAAGGACTTCAGATAAATAGTGATTCCAGTAAAATAGTGGAAGGAGATTAACCGAGGGAAGCAGCCGAGGGGGAGGAGACCTGGTGAAGGAAACGGCTCAAATAATGCTATGTCCATATACAAAATCATCAACATGAACGTCAATAGCATGCATGGGGAGGAGGAGGCAGCAGGGTGGGATCTGAAGGGACACACACCAAATGCTGTGTGCAAGTGTGTTTCTGTCACTCTGAACCTCATTATGCTGGATAATTACAATGCACCAGTAAAAGTATATTTAAAGAAGAGAATGCACATGAGATTAAGGGTACCTGCTCGTGCACAGAGAGAAGGCTCCTAATGTCCCCTTGACCCTCATGGAGTCACAGTGGAAGCTTTGTTTCTGCAGCCGATGCAGAGCAACGAACCTTCCAGGCTAGGAGGGTCTTTCCAGGTAGGAGGGAGAAGGGCAAGCCAAACTACCTAGTGTGAATGTATTGGTGTGCTAAACATGCATATCGTCCAGATTATTTCTTGCTCCATCCTTGAGCAATGCTTCCACACAGCCAACCTGCTCAGAAATGGCTTCATTTCATCCTCCTCCACGTTCTCTCTGTGCTGCAGAGAACTGGGGGGGAGGAAGCAGGCCCATCTAAGTAGTGGAGTCAGGTTTGCAGACCCTATTGTCTCTCTGCATGCACGCCTGAGATCTGTGTGAGCTAGGAGCCCCAACTTTGGCCTCCTCACTGTGCTCTCCAACATAATCATCCAGAGGCCCAGTGTTCTGGAAATTTCCATGCAAACAAGCTGGTACTTTATTTCTTATCTGCTTTGTGTGCGGTGCAGCATGCTGAAGTACTCACATGGTATATTTGGCAGGGAGTGACGCAGGTGAGGCTGTCCATTTCATTCACCACAGCAGAGAACATGGGTTGCTGCTTCTCTGTTGAGGGCACTGAGTAGTCAGTAGCGGAGGCCACCAGTCATACTGGTGATTTGGCAGCTTCAGCAAAGCACAACAGGAGCGCAGTGTGACTTCTGCAGACATTGACAAAAGATGTCACCAGCGGCAGCCTCAGTGTAATTGCACATTCACCTGGGTTTCCAGGGACCTAGACTGCCTAGCATTGCCCTTCAGAGCCAGGGCCGGGGAGAAAGGGGGCGGAGAGGCAGCTGAGAGAGCCTCGCTTGTCCATACCAGTGGAAAATCTTTGGGTGGCACGCAGTAGAGTGCTAGAGGAAGCTCTTAGGGGACCAGAAGGTATTCAGTAATTAGAAAACTTCTGTGTTTCTATAAATGTGACTCCCTGTCACTCTCAACTGGTGCTAAGGAGCCTGAGCAGGTGCTTGTATGCCTTTCCCCCCTTAATTCTAATCATTCCTAATCTGATAGACAACTTGAGTGCTTCAAATAAACTCTCGACTTGCTGGATAACCTGAAATCTCTTACTTTGCATTGTTGTTGCCTGTGAACCAGGAGCCTTCACATCTACTGTTAGCGGTTTGACAGTCCCTGCCTGGCTGATTCCCGAATCCATCGATTAAAATTATACTGGTTGTTAGGTTCCTCTCCTGCGTACATGTGACAGGAGAGGATGATGGGCCATAAATATGTGTGCAGAGCAAAGTGACAGAGGGCAGATGGAGGGAAGATCTGGCGATAGAAGACCTGGAATTTCAAGTTTTGCCACAATCGATGATAAACCCCAGGAAGACTAACTTTTAACTTAGTATTTCCAGTTCCCAGCACAGTCCCTGACACATAACAGAATCTGTGTTATTACATATATTACATATACATATTAATTACATATATCTGTGGCATTACACATGTAAGAGAAACAGTCTATGAGAAGTTGTGCTGAGAGGGGACTGGGAGAAAAAGTAGGATGAGCAGCTAAAACTCGAGGTTAAAGAAGTTTAAAATGGAAGAGTGACATGTGTTCCTTCCCTCCCTTCCTTCCTTCCTTCCTTCCTTCCTTCCTTCCTTCCTTCCTTCCTTCCTCTCCTCTTTCTTTCTTTCTTTCTTTCTTGTGTTGGGGATGAAATCCAGGGGCTTTCTACCTCTAGCTACACCTGCAAGCCCTATTTTATTTTTTATTTTGAAGCAGGGTCTCACTAGGTTGCTGAGAGTCTTGCCAAGTTGCTGAGGCTGGCTTCAAACCTGAGATCCTCCTGTCTCTGCCTCCAAGTACTGGGATCACAGGAGTGCTCCCCCATGCTGGAATCGAATTTGTCACTTTAAGCCGCAAACCTAGCATTCATCAATTTAGCTGCTTTCCTAGGTCTTGCTCTTTGGACCTTGCTGTTTCTTCAAACAGAAAAGAACTGTGCATGTATTTCCTGGGAATACTTAGCCAAAAAAATAATTCAGAAAATAAGAAAGAATAAACTCATGGTTACAAGTGAGCAATTTGTCTAAAAAAAAAAAAAATCTAAACATTATTCCTTGAGATGAAATGGAGACATTTGTAAGGTCTGCCATATTCAGATCCCAACCTCACATCCCTTCATCTCGATAATGCTGACTGTTGTGGTTTGGGTCTAGAAGGTTCCCCAAGCCTCACATTCTCAGAGGTGGGGCTTTGGGCAAGGGGTTAGATTGCAAGTGTTCTGAGCTCATCAGTGGATAAATCCATGACAGGCTGGAGGGATGACTCACAGCCTTTGGAGAATAATTGAGGTGGGCTATTCCCATGGCCTGGGCATTCTCTAAGATGCATATGACTGGTGCTAAATGTCCTGATAAAGGTCACTCTCAGCTAATAATCTCGATTATGCAGGGTAATCTTGATATAAAGGGAGTTGCATTGGTCTCATGAAATCAATAGTTCTAATTATCTTCTTCTTCCCTCTCCCTTCCATCTGAAATTGTATGTTTTATTACTCGTTGGTCTCTCATTTATTTTTTCATTATTTTATAAAAATTTTTATTGTGGTCCTGGGGATTGAACCCAGGGATGTTCTACCTTTGAGCTATATCATAAGTCCTCTTTTATTTTCTATTTTGAAGCAAAGTCTCACTAAATTGCCAAGGGCCTTGTTGAGTTGCTGAGGCTGGCCTCAAACCTGCTGGGTTTGAACCTGTGATCCTCCTGTCTCAGTCTCCCAAGTACTGGGATTACAGGCATGCGCCACCACACCTAGCACTGGCCACTCATGGTCTCAGGTTGCTACAAGAAACAAAGGGACTGCATTTTCATTGGCTACTTATTTCTAAGATTAGTTCAGAGAAGTGGTGGTCTAATTATTATAGGTGCAAATAGTTCATTGTACTTAAGAAGAGAGATAAAGTTTGATAATACTGGAATTTCACCACTTTTGTGGTCAGGTCTCTCTGACCAGGACAGAGTTATTGGCTTTCATTTACTCAAATTATTGCATTCTAAGTTAAAATTCTGAGTATTAATTTTAGCCTTTTCCAAAGTCAAGATAATTGCAATCATATTTCTTTAGAAAAAAATCTCTTTAAAAAATACTGTTACATTCAGTACTAGTATGTCTTCTCTACCTCTGCAAATAAGATTGTACGTCTACTACTTCATGGAACTTGTTCTTGTAAAAGCTACCTGTAGCTTCATTTTCATCTTCATTTACTCTGAGATTCTTTTAAGTCTCTTAAAGACACTTGCTGCTGTTTTCTTAGCATTATGTCTGTCCTCTCTCAGATTCCATAACATGTCTTTTTTTTTTTTCCCAGTGGTATTGGGGATTGAAACTACAGCTTCACACATGCTAGGTAGGCACTCTACCACTGGATATGCCCCAGCCCTGGGACATTGTTGGTGTCAATTATTTTTCCTATTTTGATGCTTCTATTTTTTTCTTTTGCAAATATGCCAGAAAGGAGGGAAGATGTAGCAGAGACCCAGAATGACTGACAGCCAAAAGACTGTCAGTCTCCAGTTGGGAGGGTGGTCATGGTGAATGTTGGGAGGGCAGATGAAGACTGCTCCAATGCTCTGGCACAGTGTAGCCCTTCTGGATTATGGGCACAAATGCAACCCACGTGGGGAAGGACTTGAACTGACTGAGATGAACTTTTCGCACTTAGTGGAATGGAAGCTCAAAATAGAAATTAAATGTAATTGCAAACTGCCAGGTGAAGTGGCACAGGCCTGTAATCCCAGTACTTGGGAGGCTGAGACAGAAGGATCACAGGTCTGAGGCCAGCCTCAGCAACTTAACAAAGCCCTCTGCAACTTAGAGTGATCCTCTTTCAAAATAAAAAATAAAATAGGGCCGAGGATTTAGCTTAGAGGTAGAATGCCCCGGGGTTCAATCCCCAGGACTCCCTTCCCCACTACAATCGCAGCTGTAGTAATAAAGTCGTATCTTGGCAAGTCTCAGTTTGTGCCCAAGATTTATGTTTACCACATATAGCACTTTCTAATGGCTCCCTCTTACATATTATTAAGCCTAATACTATGAAGAAGAGAAGTCTATTATGGTTGTTCTCCATTCAGAGTTAAATGACTTTTCTAAGGCCCATGAGATTCAGTAGCAATGAGGAAGGAATCGAATTTCAGGGTCTCTGCTCCACAATGTCACACTTTTTCTTCTGAGATTGACTAGTTATTTGATAATTGTACACACACACACACATACACACACACACACACACACACACACACACACACAAATCTAAGGATCTATTATCAGTGGGACTGATGCCAAGTTAGATCCAGAAGGACAGAAATAGTTCTCAAGAGCAACAGAAACTCTGCTTTTATGAAATTCTTTCAAGGCACACGGATTGACAAAGCCGTCAGTAAAGCTGATTGCTATTCAACACATACTGAGCCATTCTCCTTTGTCACGTTAGTGTCTAAGAATGATTAAATAGGCTTCAAATTAGAGGAGTAGCATCTTAGAATTGGATTCACCTTCTCATGCAGCCATTTCCACTTTACAGGTAAGAGGACAGAGGTCCAGAGAGGTTACGACATCTGCAAGGTCACACAGTCAGTGAGAGAAACAGCCAGAGCAGGCTCTTAGGATGGTATATTTTCCCAGATGTTATATCATCTTTGCCAAAACTGCGATGATACAGTTGTTTCTATTTTGGTCAAGCAATAGAGGCTGAAGTACAAGGATATTCAAAGCAAGTCGGATTTATTGTGTCCGAGCTTCCTGAGCTAGATGCTCCTCTCTGCATTCTGTTGTCCATTATCAGAGTATTTTAGTACGCCTATGAGAGGGCTTTGTATTATTAAAGTAACAGCCTTTCCTGGGAAAATGGGAATATTTTTAGCTTATGAAGATAGAGATTGTCTCAAAGAATATTTGCCTAGGCTGTGGTGCTTGGTAAATATATCTTCAGTCCATTAGCTGCCGTCATTCATTACCATTTTCTTTTCTTTTAAAAACAAATTTATTTTTTAATAGATTTTTTACTTTTTGTTATGGGGGGGGGGTTTGGTGGGTTAGCATAAGTGAGGCCATCTTATGAGAGCAGCCATGTAATGTTCTAGGTGGAAAATTACCACCCCACTTGTAAATGACTAAGCCTGTAAACAAAAGACTAGCTAAGTCACCATGCCCCTCTTGATCTCCTGCCCAAACCCGTATCCTGGAATCGTTTGTTTCAAATCTATGAGCCAATCAATGTAAAGATCACAAATCCACCCCCTTTTTGTGTATATAATATCCATAATCACGAGGTTCGGGGTCTCTGCCGGTCCCACTATTGTTTGGGTATGGCGGGGGCCCAGATTCGAATCTGAAATAAATTTTGTTCGCAACTCCCCGCTGGTCCTTTCATGAATTACTCGCTAACACTTTTTAGAGCAGTTCTAGGGGTAAAGCAAAAGTGAGCAGGAAGTCATATTTTTATTTCATTCCCTGCCCCCATCCAGTCTTTCCACCATTAATATACCACCCATACTGGTCCATCTGTCACAACGGTCCCCTTACATCACAATCACTCGACGTCCATGATTTACTTTAGGGTTTATTATTGGCTCATCACCATTTTCAATAGTTTTCCTTAAAAGACTAGAAGATCAGACAATTTTTATACTTTTATTGGTGCATTGTAATTATGCATCATAGTGAGATTGAAAGTAGTATATCGATACATGCGCACATCGCTTGGGAAGGTCATATGATTTTTAACAGCCTCAATAAAGCATCTGAGTCTTAGATGCTTATTTCATTCTACTGTGCAATGAACATTTAAACTGCTGCACTTTTCATTTGCTTATTATTGTCTTTAATTTTTCTAGAACTTTTTGTTACTCTTAAATTCAACTGTGTATCTCCTGTTTCCCTACATTCCCCCTCCCTCATTTGAATGGCAAATGCACTTCACTCCAAACAAGGATGGTGTTTTAGTTCATTAACCATGTGGTCAATTAATTAGCCTAAATTCTTGACCACCTGTCAAATCTTGCTGAGTTGGCGGGTTCTCCTCCTTCCCTACTTTAATTTATGCTTTGTCTTCGTGACTAGTCACTTGGTAAAGTTCCAGTGATGAATCATGTGGTCTTGCTGCAGGTTAGAGTTTTTAAGTGGAAATCCGAGCCTGTAGTTTCTTTCTAAGCCATACCCAAACCACATTAGATCACATTTCTTTTTCTGTCTTTACCCAGTAATGCACATAATTTCCTATGACTCAATGTCGATTACTGAAGTATTGTTAGGGGGTGGGATTCTGACTGTTATTACTGAAATTCAGGCACTTATTAGACATAAATGAGGCTGCTGTATTAGCTCTTTCAGTCCTTCTCAAGACTAAAGACTACTTCTTTTTGTGTTCCTCCAAGTATTTTGCACTCTAGTAAATGAAGGCAGCTAATGGCTCCAAGCATGTCTCAATCCCTTCCTTTACTCAGCTATCTATGTGAAATACTCATCTTTCCCCACCCATTGAATGTTAAGTACTCATCCCTATACCAAGGGTCAGCTGAAAGGTCACCACCTCCATGCAGTCCTGCGAACCCTTACTATCTGCACTGGGCTTCCTAGAAGAGGAGCACGAGGCAGGAATCCAAGTGCTGAAGCTTTGTGTGGGTGCTCTTAGGAAGAACCTATAAGCGAGGGAGGGAGGCAGGATGGGAAGCAGCCTTGCAAGGCATTGTCTTAGGAAAAGTCACACCATGACCTGATTCTCTTCCAGAGCATAAACCATACCACAAAACATTCCCTCCATAAGACAAGGGTATAATTTTTAAGTTTTTTTTTTTTTTAAGTTAACACTCACAGAAGCTTGGACCCAGTAAATGTGATAGACAGAAGCCCTGCCACACCTAAAACATCTATTAAATTTGAAGCTTGTATTTCCCCTACCTCTGTGCTTATATGTTAAGTGAATTTTTTTGGTGTGTATCTCAGATCTCATCCATTCCATTCCTATTTCTTTGGAAATAGGCATACAGAGCAGTTTATTCTTATGTTAATATAGCATCCCAAAAATTCAACACTAAGATTATAGCTCTGATTTAAAAGAATATTGACTTTGATTGCATGCTTCAGTTTTCAATGTAAATATAACTAAAAAAACCCAGTTTAAGGTTTGTGATGCTTGAACTAAGGACATGTGAATAATCAGTTCACAAATGATAACAAAAATAGTCTGTAAGCATATGAAAAACCAATCTAGCAGCTTCATGAGTAATCAAAGTAATAATTAAAATATGATACAATATCCATAAAATTGGTACACAATACAAAGAATCCTAATACTCAGTGTTGGCATTAATATGGAAAAATATATACTCTGTGCACTGCTTATAGGTGTCTAAATTGCTATGGTCTTATTTTTTGGGGGGGGAGGTTGTTTTAATTATGGGTACCAAAGTATGTACTCTTTGTTACAGTGATTTCACTTATTGAAATCCAATCTAAAGAAATGATTGAAAGATAATAAATGAGAGATTTTAATGACTGAAATATTCATTTTTTATAATAACTGAAAGTTTAGCTAGGCATGGTGGTGCACACCTGTAATCCTAGTACTTGGGAGGCTGAAACCGGAGGATCATAAATTCAAAGCCAGCCTTAGCAACTCAGCGAGGCTCTCAGCAACTTACTGAGACCCTGTCTCCAAATAAAAAATAAAATAGGGCTGGGAGTGTAGCTCAGAGGTGAAATGCTCCCGGGTTCAATTCCTAGCACCAAAGGAAAAAAAATAAAGTGAAAGTTTGTAATATTGAAGAATCAGTGGTTAAGTAATTTGATATACTTATATACAAGAGACCTATTTAGTTGATAGATAATTATAACACATTGTTTTAAAAACAGGTTATTAAATAATAGATAACTGCTTTCTATCATTTAGATGAGACCCCTAACACCATAGCGAGATGCTGGACTGAATAAAGTAAGAATATGAATATGTATATATGTATATATATATATATATACACACATATATATAGCTGTCAAATTGGATGAATATTTAGTTTCTCTAAGAATCAATTTTATCAACTTCAGAACAGAAATAATACTGTTTGCTTTGCAGAGATGTAAGAACTGGACAAAATGTATTTAAGATTCCTTGTATAAGATGCCTAGTTGTTTAGTGAGTCTTCAGTAAATTCTAAGGGCCATCACCAACACCACCACCTCACTTATGCCAATTATGATGATGATGATGATGATGATTTACTATTATTATTATTATTATCATCATAATCACTGGTGCATTGTAGTCATAAATCATGATGAAGTTCAGAGTGATAGAGATACATGCATACAGCACTTGGTGAGCTTCCCCCTGGCTCCCACCCCTCTCCCTTGCCCTCCCTGTGGATGCCTTTTAGATTGACATTGGTGAGTTTATGCTAGTTTTAATCAGGAGGGAGGTGCGTCTATCAGCAGAGCTCTGGCGAGGTGATTGTGTGGTGAGGATGCTCAACACATACACATTTTCATACATTGCACATGAAGCAAAATCAGACTCATGGAGTATTCCTGCTGGAAGATATTTCCTTTCTTATTCCTTTTATTTTTAGTGGTGCATCTCAATGATACAGAATGGTCGGTTCATTGTGTCATATTCACATATATGTAAAACAATTTGATATTCACTCTCCAATATCCCCCATCTCCCCTCCTCCTTCTCCCCACCCCTCCTACCCTAATGATCACTCCAGAGGAGACACGTGTCGGGCTGTGTCTCAGGGAGGACACGAGGGTTGTGCTCTTCCTCATCACAATGACCCCAGATTCCTGTTGGGTGTGTTGTAAACAGAGAAGCCATTCTTTGGGCCCCCTGTTCAGAGCCCACCCCAGGAAGAGATCTGAAATATCACTTTGACTAGCCCTCTCAAATGGTGAATGAGACTCAGAAAGTTTAGACAATTTCCACATCAGTGTCAGAGCTAGGGATGAACTCAGACATTTCTCCTATATTCTGTTTGCTATAAGCATAAATGGTTCAGAGACGGGGAGGAGCTCCTGAAGTTCTTGGAGCACTGAACCCTTTTCTGTCCAGGCTCTGAATTCTTGGAGTTCTTGAGGGCACTGGGACTATTTCTCTGTCTAATCCCTTACTTCATCTCTCCTATGTGCAACTGAACATCTACTGGTTTTCATTTGCTCAGAATTCTTCCTTTCTCATCTGTTCTCTTTGTTCTTTGGTAAACTGCCCCTTTCCCTCTGGTCCTGGAGAAGCCACCCCTAATAATATCCTGACACCCCTGGCCACAAAGTGTTGGGGCTTGTGTAAGCCTGGCAAATCAGTCTTCCTTCTTCTAGGTTGTGTAGTCAGGTATTCTGGCTTGCAGCTATGAGAAACTTGTCTAAGTCAGATTCTTAATGATCCTGCTTGGTTCATGTGCCTCAGCCTTAGAGCTACGAGGAGGCTGAGCCTCATTCTTACAACAAACCTTGTGCAGGTACTTGTTGACCTGGTGGAGAAACATCAACAGCAGATGGATTTCCCATTGGAAGCTGAGAAGCAGTATACAAAGTCACTAATCCTTCCCACTCATCCTCTGAAATAAATAGTCCCCTTGCTCACATTTTTTATATGCAGATTTCCCAAGTCATCAACTCTGTCTCATCTCATCCTTTCTGTAGCACCCTTTAGGTTCCTGGCTTCATGAAGGATGAATCCAGTATTGGTGGGGAGCTCAGGGAGGGGACTTAGTCAGTTTTCTTGTTAGAGAGTCCATGTTGGCCAGGAAGCCACATCTCAAGTCTCCATGTGAGTTACTGAGAAATTTCTGGGGGAGGGAGCCAATAGCATATTTTTTTAATAATAAAATCCTTCCTTCATTTATTTATTTACTTATTTATTTATTTATTTATTTATTTATTTATTTAATTAGTGCATTACAATCATACATCTTGATGAAGTTCAGGGTGGTAGAAGCATACATGCACACACACTCATTGAGCCCCTTCCCAGGTCCTGCCCTATTCCCTCCTTCCCGTGCTCAGCATAGTGATTGACTTTGATGAGTCTGTATATGTTCATCGTGTCCACTGAGGTGTTTCCCTCTTCCCCCCTTCCATCTCCCTCAGTTAGGCTGCCTTCTCCATTCATCTAAAGTTTCTTCTCCTTTGTCTGGAGTCCCTTCTATGTCCCATTTTCTCCCTAGCTTCCACATAGTAGGGAGAACATCTCACTTAGAAAGGAAAAATATGGTATTAGATGTTTAGTTACAAGGAACTTATATGACTGGGCTTCCTACAGTTTAGAAAGATGCACCTTTATTGGTGGGGAAGAATATTTACTTGGGAATTGGAAAACTAGTCTCTCTTTTGGTGCATACTAGCTGCATTACATAGAACAAATCAATACAGAAGCCTTTAGATTAGATTCCCTCAAAGTTCCCTTATAATATTCTATTATCATTCTACTACTGTGTTGGGAGTGTGGTCCTCAGGCAGACATATGTCCCTGGATATATATTCCAAACATACCAACTTCGCTCACAGACTTTCCATTTGGCTAATTCATTTCCATCAACCCCATGTATTCCTATTAAAAGAAACAAGAACTCAGCGGGACTGTATAAGTACCTGCAAAAAAATTTATATATGCTAGCTAAAGACCATTCTTCTATTACCTTGGTTTTTGTAATTGGAAAAATTTCTTTTTTCTGAATAATTTTTCCTGATTTCCAACAGTGGCATTTTCAGGTACAGTTCCTTGAAACACTGTTAATAACTATCCCCCATGAAAAAAGTTCTGTATTGTAATAGATTTGACCAACTTTGTGTCTTGTAGCTCCCCAGAAATTCTCATCTTTCCTTGAAAAGTTCATTGAATTTTTGCTAGTGAATTTGCTTAATTTCATTTAACACAGTATAGTTGACAGAAAAATGGTCTCCAAAGATGTCCATTTTCACATCCTCAGAACCTGTGACACATCATGTTACATGATAAGGGGAGATTAATTTGGCAGGTGGGGTTGAAGTTGCTCTATAACTGACTTTGAGATGGAGAGATTATCCTAAAGTATCTGGGTGGGGCTAATCGCAAGTCTAAAACTGGAAAGTGGGAGCAGAAGAGGCAGTTTCAGAGTCAAGACACTTAAAGATCTGCCTGGACACTGCTGGCTTTGACAGTGGAATTAGGAAGCTTCTAGAAGCTAGAAAATGCCAGATAGATTCCTCCCTAGGTCTTTCAGAAAAAAAATGCAGTCTTTTAACACCTTAATTTTAACCTAAAGAGACTCACTCTGGACTTCCGACTTCCAGAGCTATAAAATGATCGTTATAAAATGAGCTATAAAATGATGTATGTGTGTGTGTGTGTGTGTGTGTGTGTGTTTCTGGGGATTGAACCCCAGAAGCATTCTTCCTCCAAGCAACACCTCCAGCCCATTTTTAAATTTTTTGTTTTGAAACAAGTCCTCCCTAGGTTACTGTGAGTCTTGCTAAATTGCTGAGTCTGGCCTTGTACCTGCAATTCTCCTATCTCAGCCTCCCAAATACTGGGATTACAGGTGTGTGCCACCATGCCTGGATTTCTGTTATTTTTAGCCAAAAAGTTTACAATAGTTTGTTCCAGCAGCTGAAAAGCAGAGTACTCACGGTATTTTCCAAAGTTATATACTAGCCATCCACTAGTATTTCCTGACTCTTATTTCCTAGAGGACAACATGGGGTGGGGGGGGGATGCTGATTTCCACTCTTCATTTTTCTCTGGATCAGCACTATCCACTAGAACTTTCTACAATAATGGAAGTGTTCTATATCTGTGCTGTCCAATATGGTGACCACCAACCACAGGTGGCACCAAGCACTTAAAATGTGGTCGGTGCAACTGAGGAATGAAAATGTATGTACTTATATATAACATACTTTTATTGGCGCATTGTAATTATACATCATAATGAGGTTCCGAGTGACAGGCACATCCATGCACACAGCACTTGGTGTGTTTCCTCTGGATCTCACTCCCCTCCCCACCCTTCCCCGTAGATGTCATTGAGATTGGCATTGGTAATTCCGTAAACATGCAAAGCATTATTTGAACTGTTGCCTTCATTAAGTCTTTTCTCTCTCCTATACCTCCCTCCCCTAAACCCCTCCACCACTCCACTGGAGTTTCTTCTCTGTTATCCAAAGTCCCTTTTGCTTCCTATTGTTGTTCTAGCTCTGGTATATGAGAGGAAACATACAACCCTTCACTTTCTGAGATTGGCTAATCTCACTTAGCATAATATTCTCCAATTCCATCCATTTTCCTGCAAATGACATAATTTTGTTTCTTCTTTACAGCTAGTAAAATCCCATTATGTGTATAATGGAATGGAGGCTTAAATTTTATTTTATTTAAATAATTTAAATTTAAGTGGTCACATGTGCTTAGAGGCTACCACAGCCAACAGAACAACTTTAGATCAAAGTTCCCTATGCGGGCTGGCAAGACATGTAAATACGAGAAGTAGATCAAACAGAAACAAAGCAACAACGGAAGAGTTAGGATAAATTGCACTGACTCCTGTGCCTCAGTATCCCAAAGCTTGATAAGGAATCATGGAAATAGGGGGCATGCTTTTCAAAGCTTATGCCTTGGCTACAAGGGGCAGAGCTACTCTGCTTCATCCAGTTATTGTAAGGAGACAACAAGGACTTCATATTACCAGAACTGATATTTCAAGAGAAGCTAAAAATCTGGATTTTTCTCTTAACTACTTTGATTTTTCCAAGTTTCTGACCAAAACAAGCACAGCTATGGGGTGTATGTGGACTTGTAGTCGAGAGGCCCTCAACAGGAATGACGAACATTGATTTTAATTCTTGAAGCCCTGGGCTGAGCAAGAACATTTAGGGTAGGGCTGTTGAGTCCAGTGGTACAGACTGTCACTACCACACAGGAGTACACTTGTCATGAGTCACCATTGACATTACACAAGGGACACAGATGTACTCAATTTTGGGGGAGGGATAGCAGTAAAAGTATTTTGTTGTAAGTAAGCCAGCTCATTATGACAATTTTCCAGTTGATGGAAGTAAAAAGTAAATTGCCTTGAAGAAGTTGTTTTTTTTTTTTTTTTTTTTTAGTTTGTACAGTCGCTGTATGGACTAGTGGCAACTTTGATAAGAGGCGATAGGAATTCAAAGAAGAATATAGAATATTTAGGACGGCTACAGATCCCTCCCTCTTCCTTCCATTCTTTTCTCCCTTCCTTCCTTCCTTCCTTCCTTCCTTCCTTCCTTCCTTCCTTCCTTCCTTCCTTCCTTCCTTCCTTCCTTCCTTCTTTCCCAGGTCGATTCTACCTCTGAGCTACACTGCAGCCCTATTTTTATTTTTATTTTGAAACAGGGTCTCACAAAGTTGTGGAGGTCCTCTGTAAGTTGCTGAGGCTGGTCTTGAACCTCTGATCCTCCCAAATATTGGGATTACAGTCTTTCTCTCTCTTTCCCTTTTTAAAAGTTCCACATCTTTCCCCCAAAGGGTGCCAGATTATTTTTACTGTCTATTCCTGCCCTGCTCTTTGCTGCAGTGGCTTACTTTAATGATGGATCTCACATCCTAGAGTCTGTTAACACGGAGACCTCACATCGAGTCTGCGCAATGGGTTTTCATCGGAAGAACAGTCTTCCTCTCGCTCACTGCAGCTGCCTTTTCCTCTCTGTCTCTGTACTTTTTCCACCCTGTTTTTTTTTTTCCCTCTAGTCCTGCTGGCCTTGGCCTCTCACTCTCCTTCCTCTATCTCTGGCCTCCTCATTCCCTCCCTCGCCTTGCCTCTTCCTCACCCTGTGGATCCCTTCCGTCTCCCTCACTTTTACTTTTCTTCTTTTTTTCCCTTCTCTCATTCTTACTTTGTTTACTATTTTTAGCTCCTTCCACCTGTCTTGGATTATCTATTTCCTTGAAGCAGGCCTCTAGAATTCACAAATTTGAGACAGCAGCGGGTGTAACTTATCAACTTTAATTTTCCAATTGTTTCTTTATCAGACATTTTCAGGCTTTTCCTCTTTGCAAGAGGTGGACCAAGGTTGGAAAATGACTGACAGGTGCTTCCAAATATGAAAACCTTTCTCAAAAGCATCAGGGTGGGGCCATTCACAAAGCCACGGACCTTTGGTGGCAGGAGCCTCCGGTGGCAGCTCCCTTCTTCTACTGTTCTCTCTCTCTTTTTTTTAAATCTCAGAAAACAAGCTGCTAGCACCAAAGAGGAATTTCCTGCTGCAAATGGGAGTGAAACAGCTGCTTATTTTAGTTTCCATGGTGCCCACGCTCCTTGGGTCAGAAGAGGTGGCGAGCCAAGTGCTCAGAGCCCCGAGCCCCACTCCACCACCACCCAGCGTGGCCCGGGGAGATGGCTGTGCTAAGGATGAGAGCGAAAGTGGACTCTTGGCTGTGCTCTGCTTTCTTTCAGCCTTGTACCCAAGATATCCTACGTTGCTTTAAATCATTCTACACTGGGTCTCATGGTCCCAGTGACCAATAAATGCTCAAGGGAAAGGCTGACTTAGTTGCTCTAAGAAACTCAGGATAATGGAGAAGCAAATTTTCTTCAGTTTCAATGAAGCCCCTGTCATTCTGGCATCAGATTTACACCTGGTGGGTTTCCATGTGTGGTCACTGTTGAGGAGTCATTAAAGGTTCCACTGAGTCCTCTTTCTCTGGTGATGTAGCTGGATATCAGCTAGTCATAGCAACTGAACTTGGAAAAAAAACGTTTGTTTGCAGAGGGTGGGTTTGCCAAAGTATTTGGTTTTCCATGAAATGCAAAAGGAACCAGTCCACGAACCATCTGTGGTGCTTCTCATTTAAATTGGGACTGAATTCAGTTGGTTATTTCCAAATAAGTTTCAATGATTTTCTTATGACCAGAAAAAAGGACTTCTTTCCTTGGCTAATTAATACTCTTGTCTTGACATACATTTGATTGAGCAGAGCTAGGGATCTATGAGGTAAATACATGTGCTGTCCTTTGGCCTATTTTGTCCCATTGGATTTATTATTATTAATAATTTTTGCGCTACTGGAACTTTGCACTAGCTGTTTATTATTTGAGGAATGCCTCTTCTTATCCTCTTCTACTATTTCACCTCTGTTAATACTTTAGTTTCCCTTCGGTATAAAAGGTCTTCTAAGTGTAGATCAAGGGTTACCTGACTATATCCAAGAATTCTTGCATTGGATATGTAAGTACAAATGAAATCAATTGAAGATTGCCATGGGAGATGATGCAAATCACAGCGAGATTGGAAAATATTCACCGACAGCTTTGGGGTCAAGAATCCAGAGGAAGCAAGCATGTTTAGGCACTGTTTCCCCAACAGGTGAATCCTAATCAGACTGCTTTGCATTAGCCTGAAAGGACATCTCCCTCAGTTCTAACTTTTTTTTTTTTTGGAGGAATTGAACCCAGGGGCATTCCTCCTTTGAACTATACCCCTAGCCCTTTTTATTTTTTATTTTGAAACAGGATCTCACCAAGTTGCTGAGGCTGGCTTTGAACATGCTATCCTCCTATCTCAGCCTCCCACATACTGAGATTTACAGGCATGTGCCACCATGCCTGGCTAGTTCTTAACTTTTAGTGAGTTTGATTTTTCAGTCTTCCTATTGACTGTGTGTTCCTCCTAAGAAGCTTTCTGATATCCTCCCAATAAATTATTTTTTATTTACTCAGAATCAATTTCTATTGTCGGCAAGTAAGAAGTCTTGGCCTTCTCTATGAAATATGACAGAGGAAAGCAGGAAAAGGCCATCTCTGGTGCACTCCTGGAACAAACACCAGTCAAACCATGTGCAGTGTCCTATGATGGCTTGAAATGGGAAAGCGATGGATTCTCAGCCCATCAGTGAAGCCTCAGCAAGCAGAACTTTTAGAACAAGCTCCTCAGTGTGCAGGGTTTCCTTGGTGGCATGACGATTCTCCTGGGAATGGGTATTCATGAGCCCTATCTCTCTCCCAGACTGCTGGAGCCCAAATGCTCCTGGTTCCCAGACTTGGAAAAGACCATCAACTCCACTGGTTTTCAGCAGAATGTGGTGGCACATGCCTGAAATTCCAGTACTCAGGAGGCTGAGATAGGAAGATTACAGGTTCAAGGACAGCCTCGGCAACTTAGTGAGGCTCTCAGCAACTTAGTGAGACCTGCTTCAAAATAAAAAATAAAATAGGGCTGGGGGTGTAAGTCAGAGGTAGCATGCTCCTGGGTTCAGTCCCCAGCACCACACACACACACACACACACACACACACACACACACACATACATACACACACACACACACACATTCACTGGGTTTAGACTGCCTCAGGGCATTTGATGTTACAAATGGAAAAGGGGGTTGCTATTTAGTGGGCAGAGGCCAAGGATGGTGCTTAAAATAGTACAATGCCCAGCACAGCCCCATAACAAGGAATTATCCACCAAAATGTCAATAGTGTTACAATTGAGAATCTAAGTAATTTTACTGGAACCCTCCCTCCCTCCCTCCCTTCCTTCCTTTCTTTTCTTTTTCTATTTTTTTTTTTTATGTTTGGTACAGGGAATTGAATTTAGGGGCATTCTCTCTCTGAGCAACACTTCCAGCCCTATTTATTTATTTTATTTTGAAACAGGGTCTCACTAAGTTGCAGAGGGGCTTGCTAAGTTCCTGAGGCTGGCCTTGAACCTGTGATTCCCTGTCTTAGCCTCCCAAGAACTGGGATTATAGACATGCACCACCACACCAAGCTTCCTTTCTTGTTTCTTAGTAAGGCCTTGGGTTGGAAAACCACACTTTCAAAGAAGAATGCTAACTTCAATGCAGTATCCAGAACTGCATTGTCTGACATAGTAGCTGTAGCCACTTATGGCTACCAAGTACTTGAGGTATCATGAGTCAGAATGGAGATGTGAGGCATGTGTAAAATACACGCTGACTTTCTAAGCATGAGAAAATAATGTGAAATATGCAGAAGTTTTAAAACATTGATTCCTGTTAGCATCATAATTTTGAAATATTAAAATCAACAAAATAGATTATTAAAATTAAGTTCATATGTCTTCCTATTATTACTTTTTCCAGTGTGGCTATTAGAAAATTTAAAATGACATATGTAGCTCACATTATATTTGTGTTGGGCAGCTGTGGCCTAGAATAGGAGTTAGAGATTTTGGACATAAAATATTCTGCTCAGATTGAAAAGAATAAAAGCTAAAAGAAAGCATGTTTTATTCTTCATCAGAAGATTTTTTTTTTAACACAGGCCATGTGCTAATCATTGGGCATATTAAAGATATATACCTCTTTCTTTATTAATAGCTTAAGTCTGAGAAGAAGTCCGAGAGTTAATAAAGGGATCGTAGAACAATGTCTGTATTACTGTATGTAGAGAAAAGGGCAATTAGCTACCTGCGTGAGTCCGTGGAGGTGACTGTAGAGGGAGGTGATGACCTGGAATAGGGTCTTTCTCTCCCCCCCTTGGAGTATGCCCTGCCCATCCCCTCCTCTGGGGTTGGCCATTTGCAATGTAGTCTTTGCTTCTCTCTGTAAGTGAACATCCTGCCTCTCCTGAGCTAAAAGACTGAACCCCGCCTGGATCACTGTAGGTGGTAATCCATTGTGATTTTGAACTTCTGGTCTTTATTTGTTGATCTTAATAGGTATTTGGTAATATGGCTCTTTCCTGGCCTCTCCTGTTATATTGTAAGGTACATAAATTACTGAATAGAGGGGACTTCCGGGAAGATGGCGACGGAGTGAGACACGTCTCAAGAGCCGCTGTTAGCTCGATTCAAATCAGTCGTGGATCCAGTTTTTTGAAAAAAGAAAAAAAGCAACAAAAAGGTGGAAAACGCTGCGAAAACTGGAATACAGCTGAGCAGAACCCGGAAGACCGACCAGAGAGAGCAAAGAAGCCCGTCTCCGCGG